>WBMZ01004593.1:0-103242 GCA_013400975.1 Atrichornis clamosus | reverse complement strand
GGCCGGTCCCTCCTCCCACCGCCGCCCCCGCTCCGCGCGGGGGGTGCGGGTTCCCGGGGCTGCGGAGCCGGGGGGAGCGGGGCTGGGATGGCTTCCCCGCGAACCGGGGCCGCTCGGTGGAGGGGTGACCCCCGCAGCCCCCGCCGGTGCAGCCCCGCTGCCCGCAGAGGACGGACCGGCCAAGCGCTGACTGTCACCGTCGCGTCGGTGCCCAGCCGTGTCCGCGCCCGCCGAGGGACGATGCTGGGCTACCCTGGGGATTCCGAAGGGTCCGTCCTACAGCAGCTACCTCAGCACAGCGTTTCCCTCCTCTTTTTTCACTGTTCCCCCACCCCGGCACATGAGATGGAAAGGGCTGCAAAGGGTGGGGGACGCCTCTGGGGACTGATCTGGGACCTGGTGATCCCCAAAGGCCCCCTCGGGGGCTCGGCGCATGCTGAGCTGGTGGCCTTTCATTCAGGACTAAGTGCTCGACTTCCCGAGCGCTGCCCACCACTTCACCCCTTCCATAATGGACACCTTTATCGAGCAGCATTAGATTTGCCCCAGCGCTGGCTCTTGCAGCTGAGGCTGATTTCCCCAGCAATAATGGACACAAACTTTGTTTCTAATGTGCACTTTCCCCTCCTGCTTCCTCTCGGCAGGGCTCTCCTGGGGTACTTCCCACTCCGTCCTACTTCTACCCAGCTGTCCCTGGCTGCTGGCCAAGGTGGACCCAAGGCAGGGGCACCGGGGCCCTTTGCACTATCACGGGGCTGGGGCCAGGGATCCCTTCGCTGGGTCCCATGAGCCTTTCCTTGGACGGCTCTTTCAGCAGCTGGGAGCTTTTGAGGAAGATGATGGCTTGGCCTGGCTGGCCCCAGGCCTCTCCTGCGCGGTGGCCTCCCCCCAGCCTGCCCCCATGGAGCACAGGAATGGCCATCCCAAGCTCACGTCCCTGCAGCGGGCTACGAGCAAGCCCCGGGCAGCGCGAGCCCCTCCTGGCGCTCAGGCAGAGGCTGCTGCCTCCCCGGAGCCCCGTTATCCTCCTGCTTGGCACAGGCGAGCTACTGAGCGGAGCAGGAACAAAGAAAGGCACGGTGAGCTCGCCAGCTGAGGGCTGAATCACTCCAGCTCTCTGCTCCTGCCCACTCCTCAGCTCCCACAGGCGCAGACCCCGGCTCGCTGCGGAGAGTGGGTACCCGTCAGGTGTGCAGCCCCGCGTGGGCTTGGGCACAGGATCCTTGTGGCAAGAAACACAGTGGGGTGACAACGCGTGTGTGCGTGCACAGCTCTCCTCCTGCCATCAAGGAAACAGCCTGGCCCCCCTCAGTGGTCCTCGGACCTTTACTCAGTGCTGATCGGATCGATGCCTCTTATTGTTATGGCTATGGCAGCAATGCCATCGATGTTAATAGCACTTCACAAATACAGACAAAGCCGGCAATCTGAATGCGGCCAGAAAAAACAGAGGACAAAAGACAGGCTAAGAGCTCTGAATGCCGTTTTAAATGCTTCCCCCCCACCGTTGAAGCCCCGCTAAAGTGCAGGGCACCCTGTATTCAATAATAACACTCCGGAATAATTCCTGGCATTGTCTGGTGTGAGAGGGGGGAATTTCACCTCAGCCCTTCCACAAAGACACAGCAAGTACGCCATGCACGCAGCACTGGTGGCGTGTGAGAGCGATGCTATGCGCTGCCTGGAAGCAGGGGGCCTTCCAAGACCGTCTTTCCCACCTCGGCTCTGGCGGCCGTCCCCACCCTGGGAGTGAGGCGAGAGGCAGAGGATGGGGGACTGGGCCTGCAGAAGCAGGGACGAGCTTTTGGGATAAGATGGCATCCGTGCACACCGCAGCTATAGAACAGTCCTGTGCAAACCCTGCCTTTTGTGTACCCTTGGCGTGTGATTCCCATCCCTGGAAGTGTTTGAGGCCAACTTAGACAGGGCCCTGAGCAATCTGGTCTAGTGGAAGGTGTCCCTGCTCATGGCAGGAGTTTGGAACTAGAGGATCTTTCAGATCTCTTCCAGCACAAACCATTTTATGACTCCATGGTTTTGGACCTGGATAGAGGTAGTGGGGTGGCAGGAGAGGCACGGCAGCGGGGCACAGCCCTGGTTTGCTCTGACAGCTACACTGTGCATTTTGGCCAGCAGTGGGGACAGGTGATGGGGAGGATGGAGAGTGCAGTGAGAAGGACGCATCACCTAAAAGCCGCTCCCCCAGCTGGAGCACCAAGGCCCTTCCCCACAGTGCCAGAGTGTAAGAGGAGCCAGGACAACCAACCTGCCCCAAGGAGCAGCGCTGCCATTTGGGCTTTTCTGTCTTTAACTCTCACCCCACCTCATGGGCAACACTTCCTCATCCCAACAGGCCCAAGGACACGTCGGACAGAGGCAGATCCTGGCAGCCATGAACCCTGTTGATCTCTGCAGGAGGAACTGCACTGGCCCCTGCTCAGAAGCCCCAAAGGTTCCCACGTTTCTGCCTTTACTGACCCGTCATGACCAGTGACCTTACTGTTAATGTCCCTGAGGTGTTGTAGCACAGGTGACAGAGTGCTGGGCACAGCCAGAAGCACACAACCAAACCTCACTACCATCCCCTCCTGTCCGCACTAACAGCCTGCAGCCATGCGCAGCTGACAGCTTTGCAGCAAACATGCCTTTTTTCCCTTCTCCCAACCCCTTCACTGGCCTCCCCTATGCTGTAGAGACCAACTCCAGCTGCTGTAGGTCAACCCCTCAACTGGGTCAACCTCCTGTTTGCAGCATGGAGTGACCCAGAGCGCCCCAGCCCTCCAGGTGCCACTATCCTGTGCTGACCTCTGTGCAGCCCCTGGACGCCGCAGAGCAGCTCGGCTCACACGCCCTCGTTGAACGTGTTCCTCTTTAAAACCTGCAGGGAATGGCAAGAACATTTGGGTGTCCATCTGCGGGGGCTCGTCCCTCAGACAGATGCTCCAGCTCTTTGCCACTGCCATCCTCAGATGATAACGGGCTGTGGCAGATGGTTCCCTTCTGTTGGCAGGAGGCAGGAGTTTATCCCTGCTCTCAGCTCCCTCCCGGAGAGGCAGCACCTGCACATGGCATGAGGGACCTGGGCAGTGAGGAGCGGACCTGCCCCTCGTAGAGTGGGCTGGAACACGCTCGTCTCCCTCGGTTTCAGTGCACATGTCCAGGAACCCCACAAAAGGTCCAGAAAGGGTCGAGCTGGCAGGAGGGAGGTGGATTTTAATTACTCCCATTATTATTAGCGTTCCTTTTCTTTCAGATTTTCACACTTTTGTGAAACAACAAGCTGAGCTGAGAAAATACGTGCAAATGCCAGGCAGAGATAAGATGTACCACACCTTGAAGTACTGCCAGCACTGGCTCTGGGAACGCCAGATCGGCTGTCTGCCCCTCCGGCCTCCTCCCTTTGGCAGCACGGACAGGGGGAGGGTCTGTGCCTGCTCTGCCCCTGCACATCCGGAGAGGAGGGGACCTTGCATTTCCCCTGGGCTCGACCAGCAACCAGCTCCTCGATCCTGCCCAGTCCCAACCAGTCCTTGGAGAAGGCACCCGAAGAAACCTCCTGGCTGCTTGGGACAGGGATGGAAAGGCCACCCTAGATGTCTCATGTGTGCGTTGCACAGTGCAGGGACACAGGGCTCCCCTGCCCTCCTCAGCACTGCTGGCAGCAGGACCTGTCCCTGAGGAACCCTTGTTCCTGAGGATGGCTGTTCCACCGGGCCCCTGCGGGTGCAGCCAGGCAGGAACGTGCTCCCAGATCACGTTCTCCCTTGGAGGTGGTGACATTTCAGGGTGTGTGGGGGGAGTGGGATGAAGAGGCAAGGCAGGATATTCCTGCTCCCCCATCCCCACGGCCATCTGGATGTGTGCTGATGCCTCCTCACAGCAGGCTGAGTCAGTCCAGTGGCTTCTCATTATCAGCTGGAGGGAGTCCAAATTCCACATTGTATGGCTGCTCCTCAGTGAAACTGAGGATTCTTATCAAGTATTATCATAATGGTTTCTCTCTGTACTGTCTTGTACTGCTCCCTGCCCTGGTCAGCTGATTGATTTGGAGCAGAATGATCCAAAAATTCTTCGACCACCAGCCATCCACTTGGGACAGCAGCGGCAGGAGCCATCCAACGTCACCCTGGACATGAGCTGGGGCTGTGAGGCCATGGAGGGGATCCCTCCACTGTCCCACAGCCTCACTTGCTGGAGGCTGCAGGCGTGTGGCTGGACCCATCTCCAGCCATCTCTGGACAACTGAAAGTGAGAGGTAGGAGATGCCATGCTCATACCTTGCCCATCTCAAATCATCACACGTCCTCCATGCAGCTCTGCAGAACAGGCATAAAGAGGAGAAGAAAGCCTTTTTGCAGCTCCCCTCAAGCGGGTGCTGCTGAAGGTTAGGATGAGCTGCTGGTGCACAGGAGCTGCCCCAGCTCAGCTCACCCAGGTCTCTGCCCACACCCCAACCCATTTGAGTTCTGGGTGTGGAAATTAGGCCTTTCTATGCAATGTTCTGGAACGGAGAGAGGCCATGTCCTCATGTCAGCCTGATTCAAGCACTGATAGCTTGACTGCTCTGTCAAGCAGCCCAAACACGCGGCGTGAAGGGCTGAGGGAAAAGGCTCCATTAGGTTCTTAAGCTCATTGACACATATATAGAAGGTATTAATAATATCAAGCACCTCAGTGCCTATTGTAGTCCACATCCAGGAGATGAAAGATAATTTCTGGGACAAGGAAGTTATGACAGTGACAGCTTTTTAACAGCTTGGTGTAAGAATAGGAGCCGCACAACGGGACAAAGAGCGATGATTAAAGAACTTGGCACAAAGGCGAGAGGGCTTGGCGAGCACTGTGAGCGTGGAGGACAGGAGAGTGGTGTCAATTGCCCACACTGGAAAAGCAAAGGCTGTGCTGGGCATGGAGGATGGAAAGGTGGTATGGGAGCCATCCTGCTGGGGCTGACTCACAAATGCTTGGCAAGTAACAGAAAGGGGTCGGGGTGCCTGGAAGGGATGAAATGGGCTCCTCACCTTTATGTTTAAAAGAAGTTTGGCCCCTGCCTGGTGTGGCAGGCAGAGATGGGCATGGCTCAGTGGGGGCTGCAGCCAGCCCGGCAAGCGGTGTGGGGAGAGGCGATGCTGGGGAGCAGGGAAAGGAGCCAAGCTGCACTGGAGGCTGGGGAGAGACCAGGGAGCAAACCCATCAGTCAGGGAAGGCGGGGGTCTGGCATGGGGCAGGGCAAGGAGGGAGCTCTGCTGCCTGAAGGCCAGAGTTGGAGAAGCAGAAGAAGCAGACCCAGCACCCAGACACTCCCAGCGTGTAATGATTACTAAATATCCTCAGTGTTTCTTTGCACACACACGTGCTCCCCTAATGTACACTGCACATGTAAACAGCCTCCTAGTGACATTTGCACGCCCAATTACATCTGCACATAATTGATTTACATGCACAGTTGGAGAGCGTTTAAAACACTGGAGCCTGCTTTGCACTTTCCCACGGCCACCTCCCCGACCCCAGGCCGGAGGAAAAGCACCTCACGCTGGTGCCAAGCGCTGTCCCAGCACCACAGGGCTGGTACCATTTGGTGTCCCTCCCCTGTGGCAGTGTGCCATGTGCTGAATGGGGCAGGCTCACACCCGTGCCCTTTCCTGCATCTCCATCATCTGCAGCGACCCCAAACCTGACCCCAAACCCAGCCATAACATTTGCTGTTTGCTCAGCTCCTGCTATAAGTGACTGGCACCTTTCCAGAAAGGATTAAAAGCAGGGAGTGAGAAACATAAAAGCTCATGTAATTATGTGCAAAAAAGCCCCTTAATAATTTATAGAGGGAGAGGGTAAATATCTTCGTGTGTTATTCAAGTGTAGCTCATTGTCCCGTCTGGCTAATACCCAGCGTACACGCATCACAGGCTTTATCCGGGAGGCTGTTTTGCCTTTAATACCTTTCATAAATTATTGAATTTATAAAGAGGAAAGCAGGTGTCGTGTCACTCCTATAAACAGCTCGTTAGTTAAAACTAACGAAGTTGGGGAGCAACAGTTTCCTCCTGACTTGTCTACCTCCCACCTTGCTGTCTGTGCTGTCACCTGTGATGCAGCACAGACCCAGAGCTGGGGCAGGGCAGTGGCATTTGTCTAAAGAAATCTACCAGCAGATAGACGGCCTGTGGCACCCCTACCCCATTGCTTGTGCCCTCGTGGAGGGGTGAGGATGGAGGTGTGGAGAGGATCCTTTTTGGCATCCCTGGCTTGCCTTCTGCAGCATCACCACCTCCCTGTCTCCCGTGGCCTTCTGGGTGCAGCAGTGGGCCATCAGCTCCCTGGGGGTACCTGAGGATGCTCTGGGCACTCAGGTCCCAGCAGGAGGGCAACATGAGGGTGGACCCCGAGGGCAGGAGGCAGAGATCTCCAGGGCAGGAGGACTGAGTACAGACCTGTCTCTGCCAGGGGCGTTCTCTCACCACCAACACCCACATCTGTCCCACTTCCAGCAGCCCAGGATGCGCAGCTCAAGGGCTGCTCCTGAGCACAGGGGATGTAGTTTCAGGCTGGCTGGGGGAAGCACAGCATCTCCCTGGTTTCTGCTGAGCGAGGCAGGGTGTTAGAAGGCCGCCTCTAAAAACAGCAGAGGTGTGACTGAGTCAGCAGCACGTGTCTGTGCGAGGGAGTCTGCCCAAGCTCAGGAAAACCAGAGTGTGAGCACGGCCACGCAGCCCCCGCTGGGCAGCCGGGCCCCCCCAGGCTGTGCCCCCCACCCCTGCGCTGCAGGACGGAGCTGCTCGGGAGCAGCTGGTTCGGAGGCTCTGCTTTTGCTTTCACACCCAGGAGAGAGTCACCGAACCCCCACACGCACCCTCTCTAAATAGAATACATATGCATTAGAGAACAGCCACGGAAAGGGGAGCCATCAGAAGTATTTTAAACGGTTTCAAGCGAGTGCCAAATCTGGGTGAATAAGCTGCAACGCAAAGGACCCACGCGGAAAATGCTGCTGGCAGCGTCGGCATCACGACGGGCACAGCACGGAGACGGGGATCCACGGAGCAACCCAAGCTGTGACTGCCAGCAGTGAGGCACGTCCCAGCCACATGATGAATGCTGGCCCCTGAAGAAGACCCAGCAGGGCCTTGCGGGCATGAGGAGAGGGAACTCAAACTATTGATAATCAATTAACTCCTTCAATTACAGCAGCCTAATGAGGTAGCACCAAGTCAGCTCTAATGAACATCAGTTTAATAGAGGCAGTTCCTCAGGCGCCGGTTTTTGACTCGATCCTTACAAGGTAGGGCGCACTGCAGAAGTACCAAGCAATTAGTGTCACTGAAACAACACCCGCTCCCGGCTCGCTGCAGAGCCCACGGCTCGCGGGGGGCTGTCGTAGCAGGGGTCTCCCTGACCCCTGGAGAGCTCCTGCCCTGTGCCCAGCTGGTCCCCCAGCACCAGGATGGCCCGGGAGGCTGCTCTGCCGGCAGCACGGAGCTCGTTTATCTCGGCACGGAGCGTGCGGATCCCGGGGATGCTGCTGGATGCCTTAGTCGCTGTAAGATGAAGCGAATGTCACTGGGCCCAGCTCTCCCCTAGAGGCAGATATTTTGTAGGTTTTTTTGGTGACGACAGCGTAAGTGACAAAACAAATGTCACTGCCTGCTGGCCCCGATGCCTCCCTGGGAACCTGCCGGGTCCCATGTAGTGCAGGGGGAGAAGGGGGAGTGGAGGAGGGATGCAAAGCACTGTCCCTAACACGTGCCTGTCACAGGGGCTGTGCCAGCACCCCCCTGCACCCCTGTGCCACGGCTGCAAGCAGGGCCTGGGCAAGTCCCTGCTCAGCAGGACACTGCAATCAGGAGCTGGGGTGGGGATCCCAGGATCCCCTGGAAAGCCGGGATCCCGGAGGTGCCATCCCTTGGAAGCACGGAGCTGCACTGACTGTCTTGGGGAGGGATTTACATACTAAGGAGCCTTCAGTGAAGTAAAGACAACCTGACATCTATTTTGGTCTCAAAGCCAAAGGCTGTATTTGAAATCTGCTAACCAGGTGAGAGTACAGCAAACCCTTGCAGAGTGGAGCTGGGAAGGAGGGGGTGCCTCCAGGTCCTGGCAGATTCCCCACTCCACAAGGGCAAAGGCCCCCAGTGCCCCATCAGCACCCACCAAACTGGGCTTCCAGGGGAAGGGACCCCTCGCTCTTGTGGGGCTGAATTCCAAATCCTGCTGCACTGGATCTGTACAGAGGGGCCCCTCCAGCATCAAAACCTCCACGGACAGGGACTGCCAGGACTCTGCCTTTAGCCAGGGCTGGCCAGAGCTGAACTGAGCTGTTGGAGGGGCACCACTGGCCCGGCCCCACTCCCCACTGACAGAGCAGATGGAGGGCACAGGCCAGCTTCCCGGGCCCAGGTGTGTGGTGCAGGGGCTGCCTGTGCCTCTGGATGCCGTGGCAGATGGAGGTGGATGTGAAACGCCTGTGCCGCCTGCTGGGACCACACAGGGGCCTGGCCACGGCCTCCCTGCCCTGCTGGATGGGCTTGGGAGCAGGCTGGGAGCACGGTGCATGGCTAGAAGGGCTCAAGTGACAGGAGAGGCACAGGTCAGGTAATTCACCCATGTGGACGTGTCTGTAAAAGCTCCTGGGTCTGAGCACTGTTCCCAGAGGTGCAGGGTGTGGGTAGATGCACCTTTGGTCCAGCTTGGGGAGAGTAAAGGGAGGAGAAGACATTCCTGCTCTCTCTGTCATTCCTGTGCAGAGCTTGGCCACAGCTTGCAAGGGAAGAAGGACCCAGGAGACCCAGGATCACTGGTGCTGGCCAGGATAAGCCAGAAGGGAAGTGCAAGGCAGAGGATTGGAGGATGAAGGAGAGACACGAGTAGATACAGGTAGGGAAGGCAGCAGCCCTGTATGCCTGGTAGACCCACACAGAAACCTGAGTCTGGGCATCTCCAGTTTCCTTGTGCAACTTATCTGAGACCAGTGTAACCAGCAGCTGCCCCAGCTCTCACCACTGCAGATGCCAACCTTGGGGGTATCACACCCTGTGCCCAAGAAGATCTGTACAGATCCTCCCTGGCTCTGTCCTGCCTCTGGGTGGGCAGGGTCCTTGTCCCCTCCAGTCCCTCCCAATGCCCATTCACCCTGCAGCATGGAGGGCATACAGGGCACTGGCCTCCCCCAGACTACTTTGTTACTATTCATAAGGGCCAGAAAAGGTGCTGAGAGTATCTCAGGAGTAGAAACACCAGGGGTGGTGGGTGCAGGCTGCTGCACCAAGGATGCTCACAGAGCTGCTGCTTTAATGAAACAGCCACGCAGCTCCAGGCACTGGAGATTATTCTCATCTCTTTTCTTGTTTGGTTGACTTATTCAAAGACTATTAGTGGATTAACTAAAATTCTTATGATGCTGGAGAAGCATCTTCACAGGGGTTTAAGGAGGTGGAAAGTGCAGCTTTCATGGGCAGCTTTCATGTTACCCCGGAGCAAGTCTGCAGCTGAGCAGGCTTGCCAGGGGAACAACGAGAGGCTCAGAGTCCTGAACACAGCCTCTCCCTTCTCCAAGCTGGCAGTGCTGTAGAGGAACAGTGCTGTCTGGAGGGCAGCAGCGGCAACAGCAGGGGCTGGCAAGCCCTGCGGTCCCTCCTGCCCTCTCACGTTTGCTTTGCAGCTTCTGGGCTCCATTTCACAGGGAGAGCTTGGGGACGCAGGGGACTGAACCCAGGGATGGGGGAAGTCTCTCCACACCTTCTGTTGCTACATCTTCCTCCCCACAGGTAACTCCCACTGCGGGTATTGCTCTAATAAGCTCTGCTCCCTTGTCCAGAGGGTCCCATGGCCGTGCCCTGGTCTCCCCACAGCCCACAGCCAAGCAATCTCACAGCATCCCTTGTTTTCCCAGGCTGCATCAGCGTGCGTGGCAGTCTTCCCCCTTCCCACCCCCTCCTCATCAACTGGCAAAGCCCCAGCGGTTTCCCCCAGAGAGTGTGCGGTGAGACACAGCATGAAACAACTGCACATAATTAGAGGATTGAATGGGGTATGGGAGCAGAGCAGGGAGCCTGCAACATCCATAAATAGCTCATCTTGCCGAGCTGCTTAACTCCTTGCTTGTTCTTGCCAAAGTGCAGACCCCAAAGGGATGGTGCCTGTGCATGAATAGGGGTGGAAAGTTCAGAAGCGTATTTTTAAACCATTCAAGCTGTACTCGAGCTGAGTGATACGTTATTGTCTCTGTGTGTCACTTGAAATGTCTTATGAATGCAAGGAATAAAAAAAAAGCATCATTTTGCCTCTCTACACTCCCACCCCTCTGCTTCTACCCAAATAACGTCAGGCTGGAGCTGACAGGCGAAAGGAAAGCACCACAGGCTAAGGCTGCTTAAAAGCAGAGAGAAAAGCTCTTCTCTGGAAGGAAGAGCCCCGGCTCGTGGGGCCAGAGGGCAGCAGGACCGGCGGCAGGCACAGGCACCAGCAGTGTGCCAGAGCCTGCCAGGAAAATCCTGGGGTCCCCAAGGAGTCCCCAGGAAGGGCAGTAAGGCTGTGTGCCTAGCAGGGGGGGTTTAGGTTGGATATCAGGAAAAGGTTCTTCACCCAGAGGGTGGCTGGGCACTGAACAGGCTCCTCAGGGCAGTGGTCACAGCACCAAACCTGCCTGAGCTCAAGAAGCATTTGGACAACACTCTCGGGCACATGGTGTGACTCTCGGGAATGGTGCTCTGCAGGGTCAGGAGTTGGACTCGGTGATCCTTGTGGGTCCCTTCCAACTCAGCATATTCTGGGCCTCTGGGTCAACTAGTCTTGACTCTAGTACCAAAACAACAAGGGGCTTACCCCTGCTACCCCACCCTGGGTCAAGGTAGGATGGCACTGCCTCAGCTCTGCCCACCCTGAGTCTCTGGGGCTTCCCTGGGTGGCTGGCACTTGATGACAGTGACAGTCCTCAGTCCCGGGGGCTGGCAGCCAGCCTCAAGCTGTGGTTGGAGACAGAGATCCCAAAGAGCCTGACAAATGGCTGGAGCCATGGTGAGATACTGCAGGACAGAGGGAAAACAAACCAGAAACTCACTGGGAAATCATTTTTCTCCTAAATGGGGCAGATGTAATTAAGCAGCACAGGCTTTATGAATGATACCAGCTCTGCCTTGAAACACATCATTACCTCTCTCCGTTAGAGCAGTGTTTTTAAATACATATTTCCTCTTCCAATGCCAGAGGAGAGGGCTCTGTGGCTGGGATATGTTGCTAATCACCTCTTATTTCACCTAGTGGCAGGGAAGCGCTTGGTGCAAGCTCTGGCATTCCTGCACACATGCACCCCCCGCTCTGCTCCGGGTCACTGCCAGGCACTCTCCCCTTCCTCTCCTCTCTGCCACCACCGACACCAGAGGGGCGGATGGCGCTGAACCTCCATCCTCCAGCACCAGAGGGCTTCCAGGGCCCAAGCTGCCTGGAATCCTAGTGTCAGGGGTCACTCCAATCCCCTCTACCCAAGCAATGTGAGCCCCTCACTATATTGTTTTCCTTGTTTCACAGAACCCACGGCTCGGGGGGATGAGATATTTCACCGACTGTTGACCCAAGTTGGTTTCCCTTCTCTGGCACCCTCTGTGCTGCAGCAGGGTCTGGGTGTTTCTCTCAGTTTGGTACAATTTGGGCATTTCTGTTCCCAGACAACTCCCCCAGCCTATGCCATGTCTGCCATGAGTGCTCACTGCAATGGATTAGAGGGACCCGAGCAAGAACGAAGGGCTTTTGTACTAGAAATTGAAAGTTGATGGAGTGTGTCAAAGGAAAATGACAACAACCTACTGTACCTCGAAAGACAATTATTTTTCCCTCATTGGAAGTGACTGAATTTCTCCATCAGTGACACTACCAACGTCGTCAACACCAACAGCTCTCTTATAGAAAAGCTCTTTCCCAGCTGCACACCTGAATTTCCTTACACCTGCCCTCTCCTCCCTTACCTGCTCTGCTTTTTGTGCTTTGGCAGGATGCCCTGCAGCCACATCTCACCCCACGGTGAAAGGGACAGTCAAAAGCCCCTTCTCTGAGCGATTTTGGCCCAGAATCTGGAGTAGTACAAGCCCCAAGGGCTTTGGGGTAGGTTCCCAAGCATGCCTGGGGCACAGCTGTGCTTTCCACAGGCTCCTTGCCATTCCCAAGGTGCTCTCCCTGCAGCCCAGCCTGAGTTACTGCCTGCTGGCAGAGGACCAGCCTGATTTATTAAGACACACGAACTAATGAATGAGCCACAGTAAAGCACCAGCAGCCTGGTACATCCCATTGCACCCACCTGCACCGGGAGCTGTGTGAGGCTCCTCACAAGCCTTGTCCTCCCCAGCAAGGACCACACCCTGAAAACTTGGGGAGCGCAGGAGGGTGCCACCACCCCACTCGTCTTTTGGGGGGCAATGGTGACAGCCAGGACTACGTTCACGCTGCGCAGGGTGGAAATCCCACCAGGAAGGGTGGGGAGGGCCAGGCTGGCGCAGGCACGTCACCCTGCTCCGTGGGCGCCACGCGAGCCGGGGCTGAGGAGCGCGCACGCTGCGGTGGCTTCAGAGCCCCATATGTTGTGTGGGCTGAGAGCACATATGTTAGAGATACACACAGCTACGTGTGCCTGCGTATATATATACACAGACATGCTTGAGGAGACTATTATAGATACAGATTTACATATATAGTCAACAGCAGCAATTACTGCAGGATTTTTAAGACCGCAGAATCAGCCCAGATATCAGAAAATGGCTATCCTTGTCTCTGCCCTCTGAGCCTGTGCCTTTGGTCGGGCTGGCAAAGGCCACGTGCCAGGGTCCCAGCTGGGGAGGGTGCTGGGGGGAAGCAGGGCTGCCCGTCTCCCACACCTGCGCTCTGCATGGTGCCCCAGGAAGGAGCAAAGCATCCTCCCTGGCCACGCACAAATCCGACAGCCCAGCAGGGATCCACGGGGGATACATCTGCCCAAACACAGCCTGCATCCACGGACAAGCTGGATGAACTGCTGTATCGCTAATGGAGAGAAAAGGCCTCTCAGGGGCAGGATTAATCTCGTTCTAAGGTGGCTGCCTGAGAAAGGTCAGATGAATTTTGCCTGGACGTGCCTTTTTTCTCCCTGCTGACTCTAAATGTCATCCAGCCAGTGGGTTCCAAGGAAGGTACCTACAGAGAGGCCACATGCAGACAGGTGACATGAATCCAAGTCCATAGTTGCTAGCCTGGATCAACCCTGGTGCTATAGACATCCACAGGCGGCACAGGGAGACAAACTCACCCCCAGGCCAGGATTTGAGACCCTGAGATTTCTTCCAGTCACACAGCTCAGCTGGTAAAAAGTTCTGCCCTCTTCAGCTTGGTAAGTGAAACTTTTCCATTCATTGTCTGCCATAGCCCCAAGCAGCATCACCCAGCTGTAAAGTACTTCGGAGTTGACTCAATGTCACATTTAAGTGCTGGATGCATCAGAATTCAGGATGCTTCAGAAAGGTTATGTAAACCATTACATCAAATCCTGGGAGAGTTATTAAGGTGAGCTGCAGAGCATGGGAGAATGGGTGATTATCTCACAGCAGCGCTGTGGAACCACACCAGCAATGGCCAGCAGAAGGATGTAACTCATTCTCTTTACAAGCCCAATTTTGTTTCTCCCAAATGTGTCTTTTAAAAAAAAAAAATTAAAAAAACCCCCTGTCCACTAAGAATTCTCTATTCTGGAATGTAATTATTTGAGAGAGTCTCCAATCAAGCAGCTAAGGCACTGAGGAGATGAGAAGGTTTGAAAAAGGGAAAGTTTCTAACTATTGGATGAGTCTTCTATTCCCCCTCCCCTTTTTGGAATGTCATATTTCAAATTCAGTGTGGTCTATTAACTCCAAATTTATTTCATTCATCTGAACTCGTGCCTTTGAGGACTTGGGGGAGGACTGCATGGTTAATTTTGGAGTTATTTGCTATGGACTCTTGAACCTCTCAGAAGTGCGTGGGCTCCCCAGGGAGGTTCTCCAGTCGGCAGAACTTGTCCTCAAGGACATGAGAGCATCTTGCAGGGGCCTGCAATTTTTCGGAGTTTGGAACAGACCCAGCCAGATTGAAAGACATTTAGGAATCTTCACAATCAGCAAATATATTTTGTAAAGTCCAGAGCTGACCTGTTTGGGTTAAATAATGGTATGAAACTTGTGGAGGCAACACAACTGGGAATTGCAGACCCGAAGCAGCCAGTTGAAGGACTAACATTAAGTCAGGAGTCATCACGCTGAAAATCTTTGGTGCTGGTGGGACAGAGCAGCCGAGACATGCTAATTATAACAACATCCCTGATGGACATCCTGCAGCATCCTGCCCAGAGTGCTCCCACATGGCAGTGCTGCCTTCTCCTGAGAAAAACCACTGAAACCACAGCGAGACAGCCAGAGCAGCTTGTAGAGCTCCTAATCCCATGGGATTTATCCCACAGGGTTTACACACCCCATCTCCATGCCAGCAGCCTTCATCCAACTCCGGGTGAGGCACTGGGATGTTGCTGCCCTGTGCCCTTTCACCAGGGTGAGACCAGGAGTGGATCCCGTGGCAGACTGATCCCTAGCACACAGTGTTGGTCCAGAAGCTTCCATACTGGAGTCTGAGAAGTCCATATTGGAGCCTACACATGGGCATGGGGTGTGTACTGGCAGTCACGGCAGTCCTGGCAGCGTCTCCTGCATGGGACACGTGGGCTCTGCCTCCCCAGCTCCTCAGGCAGAGGAAAATGAAGTACTGCTGAGTAACTGGGTGAATTCCTGGCCAAACAGGCAGCAGGAGCAGCGCTGGGTGTGCCATAAGGAGCTTCAGCCCTACGGCTGTGCTGCAGTCACCCCCTCTGGTTGGTTACGACCGCAGTACGTGCCACTGGCAGTCCGAGACTTCCCTTTCTCTGTGTGCTCAGCAGAGCGAAGCTGGTGTCAAACACGGGGGCAGTGACTCACAGCGGCTCTGGCAGCACGTGGTCACTGTCCAGGCCGAGCAGCGTGACAGTCCTGGACAGCTGTGTCTTTCCACTACCACTGTACTGCTCCTCAAATCCTGCAAATGCTGCTATTGAACAACCCCTGGACAGGGGCTTGGCCCAGCCATGCCCGTGGTGAGCTCTTTGGAGGGTGCTGGGGGTCTCTGTCGTGTTGTGAGAAGCTGCTGTCAGCAGTAGCTCACACAAACCCTTGGAGAGGCTGTGGAGGGACATCTTGTCCCTGCCGGTGGCAGGGGACCTGTGCCCGTGGGACAGTGTGAAAGGATCAGCCTTGACCTCCTCTATGCACAAAAGGAGCCCCGACTCCTGGGCTACCAGCTGGCACCTTTCACTGATGTTAACATTCATTTAAGAAAAATTACAAATACCCCCAACATGGGCTAATTAGCTAATGACATTATTTTGGCCTGATGTGCCATATAATTAAACAACTAATAAACGGCAAGAGTCCTGTGTTGCTGAGGCTCCTGAGTCAATACCACGCTATTACCACGGTGTAATTGAGTTTACCGAGAACCTCAGCACAGGCATCCCAGGGCCCATGCGAGGAATGGTATTGAAACAGCCACCAGAGACCTACCTGCTGGATAGAGGAGAAAGACAGATCTTTTAATCTACAATACAGCCTGGAGTCACACGCAGAGCAGACAAGTTTGTGCTTCACACTGTGGTAAATGCATTTGCTAGAGGAGGGTACATGCCTCCCAAGAGGGGCCACATGTGCAAGAGCTGCTCTGGCAGCACAAGAGGCTTCCAGGGCTTCAGGGAGGATGGGAATGGGATGAAATGTGGCTTGTCCTCACTTCCACAGAAGCGAGGACTTCCAAAAGTCTACTTCTATTTACATTTCTCCATCAAAAAGGTGCCTTTTTGGATGCATTTCTGATGACAGAGCCAAAAGATACATTGGGGCTACTGAGAGGTCTCAGAGGTAGTTCAAAGTTTCCTCCCACAGCCCTGACCCTTGGAGACCAAGTGCCCCAACCTAATACTCTGCTGGCAGCCTGAGAATGGGCCAGGAGCTGGATTTGGGGCTGCAAAACTCTCTTTGTGTTTTTGTAGTGGTAGTAGGAAAGAAGGAGAGGAGTAGGTTGGGAACCAAGCTCTCCTTTGAGTCATGAAGCATCTACAAATGTCTCATTATTATTTGCTGTCCCTGGGGTAGGGAGGGTGATTTTGAGGTGCTCAGAGGTGATTTTGCTATACGGACATGTTGTCAGGCAATGAACACACGACCTCTGTGCGCACACACACGAGTCCAGACTCCTCTCCCGTGCAGCCCTCGCGCTCTCCCCTCCCTGCAGCCCTGCTGCCGAGCTGTGTCCCCAGATGCACCCGTGCTCCAGCTCGCCCTCCCCTTTCTCCTCACCTCCCTTCCCAGGCAATGCCAGCAAGGAGCTCTTTCCCCTCCCGACCACTCTCAGGCGGAGCCTGGAAGCTTCGCCGGGGCACGGCAGCATCTGTCATCCCAAGGCAGAGGCACAAGGCTCTCGCCCCGTGCCGCTGTCACGTCCCTGCATGGCAGCAGCGGGCAGAGCCGAGTCCTGCTGGCAGGCTGAGGGCTCGCTGGCCCCACGGTGGGATCTCCTGGTGACAGTGCAACAGGAGGACAGGGCACCACAAGGGATGGGCACAGGGCTGCACAGCCAGGAGCCACGGCAGCACTGGGGACCTGCACTCTTCACACGGGCTGGGACAGTGGCTGCAGCTCAGTAGGCCCAGCTCATATCCAGCACCTGTATTCTACACCAGAAGCAGCTAAATGGGGCCCAGCCAGAAATGCAGCAGGAGCCTGGGCAGGCAGCCCCATCCCAGGGGTTGCAGCCACAGTCGGTGCAGCCTCAGAACTGGAGAGTTTCTGGGAGTGTGAGCAGGACTGACAGGCTGCAGCTGATGAGCTGGGCAGATCTGCTCTGAGCAGGGCCCCGGCCCTGCTGCCACTCGCATCCCACCATGGACCTGCTCCAGTAGCTCATCCTCATCCCACAGAGCTCCTCCAGAAAAGGAGACTGGAGACAGAGAGATGAGAGAGCCCAGAGGGACCACTCAGCCTATACTCCCAGCTCTTGCTTAGCACAAACTACATCCTCCCCCAGGAGCTCTGCAGCAAACCCACAAGGGTTCCTCACTTCACCCGCTGCCGGTATTTAAGGCAGACGACTTCAGGGGTGCAGCTGGAAGCAGACTAAGCCTTGACCCTGGTGCACGAGGAGCAATCCCCGGACAGTGGGAGAGGGGTGACTGATGGGGGACAGTGAACAACAGGGCTACATCAAAAGAGGGGCAAAACCTGTGCTCGCAGGAGGGCAGAGAGCAGGTGCCTGCCTGCAGAGAGAGGTGCCAGGAGCAGAGGCTGGCGGAGCCGCCGGCAACTCTGGGGAAGAGGTGGGTGTGCAAAGGCTCAGCGACAGCAGAGCTGCTGCTGACAGTGAGAGGCAGCTCCTGTCGTGAGCGTGAGCCAGGCTCTGCCAACACAAACACCCAGATTGCTGAACACAAGATGTACGGCCGTGCGTCTTGGCTGTCAATCAGCAGCACGCAGGGAGGACGCCGCGGCCATGCCGGCTGCAGCAGGGGAGGCTCGTGCTTTCCCTGAAATGTCTCCACGGTGGTCGTGGGCAGCCCCACTAGGGTCTGGCCAGGGGAGGACGGCTGTGCTCAAGAGGCAGGAATGCTCTCCATCCTCCTGGCTGGTTGGGAAAATCCTCCCAGCTCCCTGGTGGCAGCTTGCCCGCTGTCCCTCCATGCCCACATCTCAGGGATGACCGAGGAGGAACATCTAAACATCTGCTGCTGTGCAAGTCTTGGAGAGGTGCTTGTGTGGAGAGTGATTCCTGCAATCAAGAACTACTCACAGAGCACTCAAAAGCCACACGGAGGGCAGGATGTACCTGCACAGGCCCTTCACTGTGGGGCCACTGCCCGCCACTCCCAGTGGGCTGCAGCCACAGGACAGCCTTGTCCTGGTACTGGCAGAGCAAAAAGGCTCGGCACCGGCCATGGCACCTTCCTTACACACTGCAGCAACACGAGGTGCACGGAGACCTCCCCCAGTGCTGGACACGTGTCCCTGGGATGGACACATGGTGCGACCCCAGGGACTCACCTGTGCCACACACCACGGGTTCAGCTCAGAGCAGGAGAAGACTCCCAGATTCCAACCCGCTGGGATGTCTCCGGGGGGAAACAGGTGGAGAAGAGTGGGTGGTTTGCACACCCAGTGCTGGCTGGAAGTCACCATGGGAAGTGCACCCATCACAGGGCAGCATCCAGACCCTCGAGGTACCACCAATCCCCCTGAAACAGCCAACCCACGGCTGAGCTCCAGTTCCTTCCCTCTGAACCACGCTGCTCTGCTTTGCCATGAATGCAAAGTTTAAGCAGCCCCTGTGTCTTCCCTTTTATCTTTCATTTCTATGCTGACATTTTGAAGGAAATTTGCTCTTCTCCTTGAAGTACGGAAATCTGTGTCCAAGAGCACTCAGGCCCAAAAAGCTGAGAAGATAAACATATTTGGACGTGTGATTTCACAGCGGCTACGTTGATAGCTTTCAGAGGTCGGGTCCTGTCCATCAATTACCCGCAATGTGCATCCAGACGTGATAGGGGAGAACAAAACCCGACTCATTAGAGGGGAAGAGAGGTGAGTGAACACCAAGACTGGTTAAAGAGAGCGACTCATATTTCAAGGAGTAAAGGGGGAGACTTTTCTCCTGCTCTCTTCCCCCACTCTGATAGAAGGCTACAACATCTGGGAGACACAGCACAGCCAGCACAAGCCCCACCACTGCCCCACAGGGCACGGCCACCTGGAGTCAGCACAACCTAGAAGGCGCCAGCAGAGCTGACTTTTGGGCACGAGATGCGGCATGGAGCAGAATTTGCAGAAGAGACTTTGAAGTGGAAACATTTAGAATGGGATTTTAAAAGATATTCAGGCCCCTCTCTCTCTTCCCTCTGGCCTGCAGGTACTTAAGGACGCTTTGCACATAAAGAATTATTTGTCTAATGTATCACGTTAGAATGCGAGATGACATATCCAGGACACACTTTTGTATAAAGCAAGGTTTTAAAAGCAGGATTTTAGCAGTCCCAGGCGGGACTGGGGCATACAAAGCGTGCGATAGAACGAGCAATGATTTCTGTTTAGTCCAGGCAAGGATTTTTGTTTAAATTCTGTCCCTAGGAAAGACAATTATCATTGGCACCTCTGAGCCCAGTGCAGCCCCAGAGGGTGGCTGCAGAGAGCTGTGGAGGGTGATGGGGTGGTCCCAGGGGGCTGCAGCAGGGTGGGGGGAACTGGATGTTAATTCCAAAGCTGTGCAGATGGGAGCTACAGGCAGGGAGTGATGGAAGTTGGCTCTGGACCTCCATGCCACTTGCCTCTCCTTTGGCTTCCAAACTTAAGCACTAACTTGACAGCGGGATTAAATAACAAGAATAATCACATCCTCAGCCTCACCGCTTTTCCCTGGGGATGTGAGGGGTGATGCAGCACAGACCACCCTGTGCAAAAGGACCCCAGAGTGTGAGTGGGGCTGTCTGGTTCAGAGGCTCCCCAGGCAAGGGGTGGCATCTGACCTGTTCCCCCTCTGCCCTGCCCTGCCGGGGCACCTTTCCATCCATGCTTTGTCATCATCCCATTGTGCCTTCATAACCCAAACCTGGCCTCAACAGACCCCCTTTGCCAGATCTCTCCTCCTGCTCCGCTACCTCACCCCACCCCTCTTTCTTCTCTCCCCCAGGCGTTTTTCAGGGTATTATTTCCTTTCTAGTATGCTGATCCCTCTCCTGAGTACAAACTGCTGCAGTCTTTAGAGGGACAGGGAAATATTTCTATTCCACATACTCCACAGATCCTCCTCTGCTTGGAAATGGACACTATCATTATTGGGATTTCTCTTTTTAACATCTCAGCTAAGGAAACTCTTTCTCCTATTGAGCCTTTGCTAGAGCAGAAATGAGGGGGAAGAAGTGTAAACCAGCCAGGCTCCTGCTGCAAATCTCTTTCATGCCACTCCATAGGGAGTCTCTGTTGCTTTCAAGGTGGAATTCCATGCTGGAGGTGGCATGTGACATGCCCAAGGGCCCCATGAGAGGTGGCAGTGTGGACAGAGGACACGATGCTGTGGCAGGGCAGGGGTGCTCAGCTCCAGGAGCGGGTGGTCTCCATGGCCCTGCCATGCTCCCAGCTCCTCAGGGGAGACTGGGATGCTGGGATCTTGCCTGTGGACCCCCAGTGGAATGGCACCCAGGGTTAAGACATTTCAAT
This sequence comes from Atrichornis clamosus, assembly GCA_013400975.1. Classification (NCBI taxonomy): domain Eukaryota; kingdom Metazoa; phylum Chordata; class Aves; order Passeriformes; family Menuridae; genus Atrichornis; species Atrichornis clamosus. The sequence continues at coordinate 82,975 of WBMZ01004593.1, read as the reverse complement.
GGCTAATCCTGCTGGAGATGATGCTAGGTGAGGGGACACAGCACTGTCCTTCCAGGTAAATGGGAAGACAATCCCTATATGTTGTATTTATGTATTTATATGTCGAACTGAGCACTAGGACCAACACAAGCCCACTGGAGTCCTCCCTCAGGCCAGCACTCCTCCAGAGGGGCAAAGGCTGCCCTACTTTAACAAGCATGGCACCGACCAGATTAAAACTAATTAATCAGCAAATTGATTAATTGGTTGAGGAGGAATTTAAATGAAGCGATCACACACATCCAGGCTCAAATGCCCCCTGGTCAGCAATGGTTTTACCCATTCTGGACCTGCATGGATTACCCTGGCCAGTGTGGGGATGCACCTACAGGAAGAACATCCAGATCCTCACCTGGCAGGAAGCATTTTGCAGGGATGGCCTTGCTGGCAGACAGGCAGGTGGCCGGTTTAAAGTTTTGAGCTTCTCAGGTAGAAGAGGATCATATTACTCTGGAAATGGAGGATCAAATTATTCCATTATTCCCCAGGGAGGGGATTAAATTACCCTGGAATTAGAGGATTAAATTACTCACCAAGGGAGAGGATTGAATTACTTTGTGAGTTGTGGGATTAAAACACTCTGCAGGTGGCAAGCTCAAAATAGACCTTCACACAGAAGGCAGGATTAAATTATTCTATGGCTGGTCAGGGAAAAAAACCCCAAACCACCATACTCTGGAGGAAGCCATATTAAATTATTTCTGGAGATTAAATTGCTCCACAGGCTTGCTGGATCCCAGTGCTGTGGAGCAGACCATCTGCTTGGGAAGGTGTGTGGATACCCAAGCATGAACAGCCATATGATGGGGTCCCGCTGGTGGTACCCAAGTGCCTCCTGGCACCGCGGCACCCGGCGCCTGACAGTTTTGACTATATTTATTTGCACGTCAAGGTTGGGAGCCTGGCAGGGCTGGGCTCTGCTCCCCCGCACCATCCGGAAATCCGGGGGGATCCCAGGTCACCTGGGAGCATGAGGCAGACCCGGGAATTCGAGCCAAATCTTAATTCAGTTTCTGAAGCGAGGTTTTATCTTATTTTCCTTTCTGCATTGATGACTATGGCACTGATGAGTCTCCTGAGCAACGGCTTCACTGTGTATTTGGGGCAGCAGATCAAAGCCCTCCATGCTACCAGCCAGGACCAGCTCTTCTCCCCAAATTCCTCTCCTCTGGGCTCAAGTCTCCACCCGGTATCTCCCACGGGAGCTGGTCAGCAGTGGCTGGACCACGCCGACGCTGCCAGCCCTGACTCACTCTGCTCTCTCTCCTTCCCTGGTGCCTGTCACTGCCTGTTCCTGGTGACGGTGACAAATTGGCATTTGAAACTTGTATTGGTATTTTTTATGCTGATTTCTTTCTGAGGCTCCACTGCTGAGATTTCGAGAGAGAGAAAGAGAATGAGCATTTTAGGATAATCTTAAAAGCAGAAAAATTATTACATGTCAAACACCGAATGGGGAGTTTAAAAGGCTCCCAGGTGGGCTGCAGAATTAAATGTTTGGAGGCTTTTTTTTCCCCCAATGAGGTAAGAAATGGCAATGTCACCATAGCAACTGCAGGGCACATTCTGGGCAGCAGCTCAGGCATCGTCAGGAGCCAGGGCCACCCCAGCCCCTCTCCACAACCTGTGGGGTGCCCACCGTGTGAGGCACAAGGGGCTGGGCTGGCCCTGACCCCCACTCATCCCAGCCCTGCAGCCAAGGTGTCTTGGGAGCCTGCAGGTTTGCTGGCATGAGCTACACCATGGCCAAAAGCCCCCTGAGACCCACGGGATGCAGGCTGTGCTCCTGGTGAAGGACCTTCCCACCTCAGCCCCTCCTGGTTGCTGCAATCCACCTGCTCTGGTCCCTTGCACAGGGCTGGATGCTCCCGGCATCCATCTGGGTGCTTCCAGGGATGGAGAGGCACCTGGGACCTAACATTCCTGACTCAAAGAGGGGCTCCAAGGTGCCCCAAGCCACCAAGCAGGAGCAGGTAAAGAACTCAGCAGTGTGGGCTGGGGTCCCCTGGCTCGGCGGCTCCCGTGCCACACAGGAAAGCTGTCACCTCCCCAGCTGCACAGAGGCTCATCTGCCTCCCGCCTGCCACTGTTTGCTTGTTGACTTTCCGACGGCTGCTGTGAACAGGGGAAATCAGCACGAGCAACCAGGGGTTAATTGAGTGTTAGTTAACTCCTGGTGCTCTCAGCCCGCCTGCCAGGGTTACAGTAATTAGCACAACCTGAGCTGGCTCATTAACGGGCCTTGCAGCCAGAGTCACAGGTAGCAGGGGGGTTAAATCGGCTTCATTACTTCTCTTCTCCATTAGTACCAGCCATTGAGAATGGATTTGTGGGAGGGAAACTAGTTTCTCTCTAGATGAAGCAGGATAGACCCCGAGAACAGGGCTGATCCCACGGGAAGGGACAGGGACAGCAGAACTTTGCCCACAGGGGGTGCGGAGGGCTCAAAGCCAGCCCAGCTCCGGTCTGAGAGCTGCCGTGATCCCTGACAGAGCTGCAGCTTAGCTGCAAATGATGATGATGAAGAGAAACACTCAGCAGTTAGGAAGGGCTGTCATTTTCCAGGGGCTCCAATTCAATTTGTGATCTACACCCAGGAGCTCCCGTGCTGACAGCAGCCTCGATGGCTCTGACCACGGCAGTCCATCAGGCAGAGGGATCCGAAGCCTCTGACCACAGCAGTTCATCAGGCAGAGGGATCGCAGCCAGCAACCAGCCTGGCACCCAGCTGGTGGCCACCAGGTGAGGAGGGTGGCCCAGTGTTCCACAGCTGGTGGCCTCCATCACTACCCTCCTTCTTCCCCCACGACACATGGCTCCGCAGGCTCCCTGGGAAGCTGGATTCCTACTCCTCCTCTGCCTGCCTTGGAGCCAGATTTCCCATCTGCTGGGAGATGACCCTAAACACTGCGTCCTGTAGGGCCCAGTAAGGCACTCAAGGCCGTGCTGGATATCCCAAACTCACTAGATGCACCACTTGGCCCCAGCACTTGCTCCTCAGACCCCATGTCAGTCCCTCTACTCTCCTGCCCTGCAGCTCCAGACCCTGGCAGGGGTTCACTGACCCAAGAGGAATCTCCACAAGCAGCACGGGGCGTGTGGCAGAGCTGGAAGCCAGCAAGGCCAGCTGCAGACCTGAATGCTGCCCAGCAGAGGCAGGGAGTGATTAAAGCCCCCCTTCCCTTGCTGATGGCTGGGCTGGCCGAGCTGTGCAGGATGGATGCTGCTGTCGAGAGGCAGCAGGGAAGGTTCCCCTCAGCACCAGATTTATGGCAAGGCTATAGATCAATTATCAGCAGCCTCTGACCTTGAAAGCAGTGGCACAGAGGGCTGTAGAGCATCTCCCTCCCTCTTCTGAGCAGAAGGTGCCTGTACTGGTGGTGGTAATCCATGGGCAGGCTGCCAGCAGGAGCCCCACAGTTCCTGGAGGGGATGCACACACATAAGGGGTTTGCTCACATGCTACACACACATATTTCTCCCTATGACATCTCTGTACCCTTGTTTTCCTCCTCCCTCGTGCACCCAAACACACAGACAGGCCCCAGATCCCAGGCAAGGGCAGGAATGCAGCTCCTGAGCCTGTTGCAAAGCAACTGACTGAAGAACACAACACTCAAGGAGATGGGGGAGTAGGCAGAGAGAACCCAGCTTGGCTCTACCTTCCCTGAACTTGCTGTAGAATGCAATGAAACTTGATTTTTCAAAAGGGCTAGAGTTCCCTGAAGTCCAGGGATATCCCTGGTGAAAAGGGGACAATCTGATTTTGTAAAGACTCATCCTAGGGTGAAACAGTGTCATTTGTTTCAGAAAGCAAGCACTAGCCTTGGTGCCAGCAACAGGCAGCTCCTCCTTCCAAGAGCATGGTGGAAACACAGAGTTGGGGCATCTTGTTGCATGGATGGTGGGAATGCCATCCCTCCTCCCAGCTGAAGGAGGGGACACTGGCACCCAGCTTCCCTCCCTCTTCTCAACCACTGGGGCCTCAGCTCAGAGGGCTTTTTTTTTCCCTCATGGGCAAACAAAGTGGAAAATGAATTTCTTTAGATAGCAAATGAGTTTAATAGAAATGGTGATGGAGTTATGCTGTGCCAGGAATGTTAATCCCATATCCGATGTGGCCGGACTCTCAAGCAAGGCAGTGCAGGAGGAAGAAGGTTGCAATTAAGAGCAGAAAAATCAGCTCTGTGCCCACAGAGAGTCCCCAGCTGCTGGTCACACCTCAGCGTGTCCTGGGGGACACCAAGGAGGATGGGGCCCAACTCTCCTGCCACTCTTCCTCCACCAAGGCCCAATACTCTGAGACAAGTGATGACAGCGCGTTGGTCCTTGCCTGTAATCAGTGAATCCTGCACAGTGAGGTCCAGAACAGAAGCAAATCCCAACGCAGCAGAAGGGACACGGGGCAGGCTGGAAACTGGTCCTGGCAGAGCCTTCGCTTCCAAAGCCTGGGGCTCCTGGGTCACCAGGGAGAGGATTTGTGTGCAACGTGGGAAAACCCGCTGTGTGGAGCACAGCAGCTCTGCCAGCACACAGACAGCTCTGGAGAGCATCCAGATTCACCCCGGGGCAGCTGAGATTTCAATCGAGGTCTTTGTAAACAGTTACACAAAAACAAGATGTGAATGTCCCTGCTTCTACTGCTCACTGAGAGGTGACCCAAGGCCAAGCCTGAGCACAGCCCCAGGCTGTGGAGCTGACCACAGCATTACACATCCCCCGGATTCCCCTTTGGGAGCAGCAGGTTAAACAGAGAATGGGACACACAAGCTGCTGGAGACACTTGCTGGACCCTCAGCTGTCCTTCCCTTTTAGGCAGACACTGCTACCTCTGCAAACCTTCACCTGAGCACAGCTTCCAGCCTCACCTCTGTCCTGGCACTGACAGGTTACCTCAGCCCTCTGCTCCTCCTGCTACAGCCCTGTCCTGCTCCAGTCCCAGCCCAGGAGTGGGGACGTGAAGGAGGACATCAGGGAGTGTTCCCCTTTCCCTGCAGCTTCTGCTGCCCAGGTGACACGTGTCCGAGTTCAAGAAAGCCTTTCAAAGGTGGGCTAGCATTTCTCTGCACATGGTTTTTCTACTCATCCTTTACACCTGGGTAATTTATTCCCTCTTTTCCCAACACAGCTTTAATTGAGTTCACAGCAGGATCTCGGCTCTGGAGCAAAGAATCAAACACCATCAGCTTCCCCAGGCAGGGACCCCACAGAGAGCTACTAGGCAAGTGCTGTGCCTGGCCACATCCTGGCTCCTCGTGTCCCACCAGGCATCTCATGCCTCCCTTGGCAGCCCCCCAGGCAGAGCAGAAGCCACTCAAGCTGCCAGGGCTGTGTAGTCTGGCACAACCTGGGGCTGGTGACACATAGACCTGGTGAGCCCCAGTACTCCCCAGCTCCTGCCACTGCTTGGGATCAGGCCAAGCACGGGCACACTTGCACAGCTGCACCACCCTTTTTCCAAGCAGCCCTCCAGGAAGCAGGAGGCTGTGGTGGGACACCCCCATGCACCGGGGCGTGGAGGAGCAGGAGCTGCTGCTGCTTTCCTCTCCACTCAAGAGTCACCAGGAAAAGCCCACGCTTCTACTGCCAGAGCATATTTGATTCTTCTGCTAACCTGACCTTATTTAGTTCATTATAAGCCCCCAGGACATTGCAACTGTAACTTAAAAGGAAAAAGAAAAAAAAATAGCCTAACAAAAACACAAACCTTTTCTCTGATCAATAGTGCAGGCAACTGGAAAAGGTATAATTCAATTTGTCAGCACACAGTTATTAGTTACCGAGATGGAGCCCTTCCTCCCAGTCCCGCTTCCCTCCACGCTCCCGACGCTGCCGTCCCCGGGGCAGGGGAGCAGCCCACAATGTGACACGGAACCAGGGGAGGGCTGAGACCCAGCACAGCCACGCAGGAGCTAATGGGGCTGTGACCTGCGAGTCGAGGCTCCACCGTGCCTGGGAAAAGCCCAGAAAACAGAGGTTCCTGTGTTAAAGGCAGTGCTGACTGTTCCTTGTCCTCCCACTGGCTTTGCAAACTCCCCTCCTGGGGTGCACACACAGTGTTTAGGGGTTCCCACATATCCATCCTCTCCTTGAAATGCCACTGCTCTTCCCAAGCATGTCAGTCCTGCCTTGATGCACCCCTTTGGGATGCTAATAAAGCCACATCCATCCTCAGCAAGAACCACCCAGGGGACTGGTCCTGGACAAGTGTTCTAAAGCCCCCCACTTCCTTTTTTCAAGGGATGGCAGGGGCGGGAGCACAGCCAAAACACAGGAGAGAGCCAGTGTCCCCACAGGGCTCTGCTGTGGACCAGCTTGTGGCCAGTGAGAGACCAGCAGGAAGGGGAACATGCCAGGGCATGCATGGCCTCAGAGGAAATCAATTAGCACAGGAAACGAGGCCAGAGGCCTGGGGGAGCCTTATCACACACCTTCCAGGGCTCTGCACCAGCAGTCTAGCCTGGAATTACCGCCCTTTGCTCCCGAGAGCAGTGAAAGTGGAGGGCAAAGATGCAAAGCCATAGGTAGCTGTGAATACCAATGGCTTCTGCACATGCTGGCCCTCCTCGTCCATCCCTTGGCACGGTGTCCCCCAGACCACTGGTCCCCAGATCCCACCATGGAGCCAAGCACAGCACCGCCCAAACCCCTGAGAAAGAGGCACTTCCAGCAACACTCAGCTCAGCTCCCTCCCCGCTCTCCTCCCCCAACTCCTTCACCAGGGAAACCTCCAGATATGCATCCAGAGATGTCTCTTTCCATTTGTTGATGTCGACAGGCATATCACACACACATTCATTATTTAATCTACCTTTGAATTGGGCTAAATAGTTCTAACGATAATTACAGAGCATTTGTATTTATAGAAAACCGTCATGCACGATCTGCATCCACACGGATAATGCCGCTGTGATCTATAAATACGTAAGGGATGGTGTGGGAAGGCAGACGACGCTTCCAGTCGCCATGAAATGCAAAACGCAAGGATGGCCTCACCACACAGGGAGCTATTACGGCTCCTCTCCTTTGGATCATGCTGTAAACAGAGCTGAGGCACCGCTGAGCAGCCACACAGCGCTGCAAGGACAAGGATGGGGGCAGGAGCGGACCTGCCATGGGGCACAGTGAGGCCAGAGCAGCCACAGGGATGCAGAAAGGGTAGGGGATCAAGGGGAGCAGCAGCAGAGGGAAACGGGATGCACTCAGTGCTGTCTGGCACAAAGGCTCAGAGCCCCGGAGGGGGAGCAGAGCGAGAGTTGGGGAGCAGCAGGGAAAGGAGAGCAGGAGGAGAGAAAGGATTCGCTGTTCCTCTTCCCAGAGCAATAAAAGTTTTACAGCAGTGTAGCCAGCTCTTATGATTTTATTGCCAGCATTATAGAGGTAGATCTTCTCCAAGCTCCAGCCCCTGGAGTCAAGTTAAGACACAGGAAGCTTGGCTTTCATAAGAAACCAAGGGGAGAGGAGACAGGCCAGCACTCCCGCCTGCACAGGAACACTGGAGAATGTGGGAACACCCAGTTCCAGCTCCAGGCAGAAAATAAAAAAAAGCCAGTATTTTAATATTTACTTGCTTTTGAAATAATCTTATGCCTTTGGAGCAAAGGTGTGCAGAGAGCAGGGACTGGGGAGAACTCGCAGGAGGCAGCGTTAGCACCACCTTGGTGAGAGTCTCTGTGCACATCCCTGTGGCCCCTGTCCAACGTCCCCTACACCCAAAATCTTTTGGCATGTCTGAGGCTTTAATTCCCCACTGGCACAGAGCCCCAGCTCAGGTGTGATGCAGAGACACCCCAAATGAGCCATAAAGCCATTTCACAGGTGAGCTCAAGAAGGGCAGGACCATATGGAAAGCTGCTCAGCACCGGATGGGCACACTGCCTATGCCCACACAGGCACACACACAAATTACAAGTACTTCTATTGCATTAGTGCCTGGAAATTTCATTCCAGTCATATCCCATTCAGTGAGATACTGCACAGATACAAGACCAAGCAGCATTTTTTTTTTCCTAGAGAGAAAAGCTGTTTTTCTCTGCATATTGGTTTAAAGCAAACACAGCCAGAGGCTGCACATGCCTGAGTAATGGCCCGTGACTGTGCCAGTGAGGAGGGGAGAGATGGCAGTGCCATGCCCGGGCTCACTGGCTTTGAGACCTCTTTGTGCTGCCCCTGCAATGGATCCACCCAGCCCTGCTCTGCAGAGACCATCCTGCGCAGGAGGAAGAGTCCAATCCAGGCCCTGAGTTTCTTCAGTTTAGGGCTTTGCACTGCCTGTTTCCCATTGCTAATTTATAAGCAAATATTTAGCCATCTGGCAGCCCTGTCCAGCGGGCAGCAAAGCGACCGCTTGGCTTCGCTGCAGAAAGGGCGAAGCTGACATTAAACTCCTTTCCCCGCACGCCGGGCACCCCCTTACGACACGGCTTCCACCATTTGGCAAACCGCTCCTCCGCCATCTGCCTGGAGAACTCTCCAAAGGGCACGGAGCCTGCTAAATATAGCTGAGAAGCTCAGCAAACATTTGCAGCCAGTCTGAGAAGACTTCTCTCAAAGTTACATCTTCCCCGGCCCATCTCCCTTGCCTGTGACGTCTTAGATATCCTTAAACCACCTCTGCGTTTTTCAGTCCCGTTTCCTCTTTGGAGCCTTTCGCTTCCCCATTCCCTTCTCACTACCACTCTTCACCTCTACTTTTACAGTTGATTTCTCCTAACACTTCCCTTCACGCTCGGAGGAGGGCTCTAGATGATGCCAATGCTCCTTTCCCAGCCCACGGATCTTAAGATGCAGAGTGGGAGATCGCACAGCCCGTGGGCTGACTCTGCATTCGCTTCTCCAGGACCAACTTCTGCACCCAACAGCCCAACTCTCACTGACGGCCCCCCCAGAATTCACATGAGGTGCACACTGTGCCTGCATGGGGCTCCCTTCTCTTTGATGGCCCAGCTAGCACCCAGTAGCAGGCAGGAGGCTGATTTTCCCACTCTGTTGTGAAAATCCACTGCCTCAGTAGCCCACCTTCTGTCTGACATGGAGGACAGGCAGTGCCACAAGCCCCAGTGTTCACATCCATCCACAGCTTAGCAGTCCCTTATTCCTTTTTTTCAGGAAGGCACAAGGCCAGCTGCCTCCTTCCGGCCCAATTTTAACCTGTCCCACCAAGAACAGGGACCAGGGGCAGTATCCTTCATGGCACCATGCCAAGAATGCAGCAACCTTTTGTAGGGTTAGACTGAACCACACTTAGAGACTGCAGGAAGCTTGATCCCATCATATCTGTTCCCTGGAAAAGGAAGAGCTGTCTACTCGTATTTTATCATGGCAAACATACTAAGCACAGAGAAAGAAAACAAACACCCATCATCTGGGCACAGACCAGCTCGGCACGAAGACAGCCCTTGCTGCTGTATGAGGCTGTTAACAGAGCAGCACCTGGAGCTTCCTCCTTGGGAGAGTAGAGAAAGGGAAAAAAACCACAAGAAAACAAACCCCCTCTAACAATGAACTCTCCTGTTCAGTCACACGTGAAAGACAGAAGAAGGGGGGAGGAAAGAGAGAGAGAGGAAAGGAGGAGAGACAACAGAAGACAGAGTACTATTTCCTCTTCAAATATTTATTTTCAGGTCTGCCTTGGAGTGTTGCTTATTGAGATATAGAGCCTTGCTGTGCTGCAGCTTGTAGCTCCTGCTGCACATGTTCATGGCACTGCTTTATCTGGATGGCCAGAGCCACAGGGAATTCCCATCAGTCCAGTGCCAGACCCCACACAGGGCAGCTGTCCTTGGGGTCCCCTCACCCCCAGGCATCCCACCATGCTCTCCAGCTCTCCATCCCGAGCCCAGCACCAGGCCTTTGAGGACTTTACCTCTTCCAGTGCTGTGCAGGACTCTATCTGGGACCTCAGAACACACAGTTCAGCTCCATCTCTTGCTTTCTGGCCAAGGCCCAAGACAGCCTTGGAACTGGGGCCTTGAACTGGCATTCCTCAATATTTTGAACTCCTTCAGTACTCGTTACGATGCCCTCAGGGGCAGCAGAGGTGGCCTGCGTGGAGATGGGAGATTCTCCAGGCAGTTATGCAGGTGAGCTGAAAATAGTGACCAAGCAAGGTGGCGGTGAGCACCAGCCTGCTGGAAGTGACAGTTCTTGGAGGAGAGCCAGAGCTGACATCCTGATCACAGACAGCAATTAAGAAATTAAGCTATCAGAGAGGCTTTTTGGGAGGGGTGAGTGTCTGTGGTTTGGTCAGATGCCAGAGCGGGTCAGTAACATTTGTCCTTCCCACTGCAGATGGAGATCCTCCTCTGTCCCTCCTCCCACCTCACACCATGGAGGAGCAGAGGGAGAACACCAGGACTCTGCAAGGCAGCGACAGTGAGGAGAGGAGTTGGACCATCTGGAGAACTTAGACCGGGCAAAACTAGCTTCACCTGCCCCGAACTACAATCTGCAGCTAGGGCACACCCTGTCTGCAGGGAAGGACGGGAATCTTCAGCAATGTTCCCGGGAGAGATACCAGGGACCATTCCCCACGCAGCCTGTGTCCTCTGGGCAAGAAAAACACTGTGGACAAGGGCAGCCATGCCCAGGGTATGCTGCCATGGGCCACACAGTGCTGCACATGGTGCATCCAGATCAGTCCTTCGGGTGGACAGCGAAAGTACCCTGTACATTATCTCAACCACTGCCATCTTCCAAATGATGGGGCCTCTGGGTCATGGGGAAAGTCTTTCACTCTGCTAAAACCCCTGATTATTCCCATCTCCTGCACAGCTCAGCCCCACACACCAGGTACCAGAAACCAGGACAGCCATAGCGCACCTGCTCTGCAACAAGCTCACAGCCTCTTGCTGGCCACTAAATTACACGTCTTGAAACCGAAAAAAATGTGTTTCCTTCTCTAAAAGACTGTGCTGGGAACCCCATGGAGGGAACCCCAGCTGTGCCATACACCTGAGTGGGACGGCCTCTCCCCACACCTCTCCTGGAGCAGCACACACAGCTCTGCACTGCAAACGCCGTGTCCTCCTCCCCATCCCGTGTCTCAGAGGTGTTTCTCTGACACCTTCCCACCCTGGCCTCGTGTGTGTGAACATCTGCACTTGCATGCCTGCAGCCACACACAGACAGCTTCCTCTCTGTGCTGGGGCTGAGAAATATTGATTTCTTTCCCCCTGCAATATTTCGCTTGGCTGAGCAGATTTAGAATTGAAGAGTCAGACTCTGCCTAGAGACCAGAACCATATTTAATTCCACGGTTTAAGAAGCCCTGGAGCAGGTTATTCTTATTTTAAACTACTACTGCATTTAAAAGCAAGTGACATTTCGGGGGGATGGGGCGGGAGATGGCTGGTGGCCTCTGCCTCGGTCCAGCCAGTGCTGGGAAGAGTTTTGCAGCTCTGCTGCTGCTGCATCCCCACAGCCCCATCAGCTGCTCTGCCCGTGCCAATGAGAGGAGAGGGGTGGTGGCGAGCTCACCAGCAAAGCCCAGGAGACCTGCTTCCATGTCTTTCTAACTGAGGAGAAACGAGGGGAAAAAAGGAGAGAGGAGAAAGGCAAGGTATGGAAACCTCTGATGAAAATTGCTCAGTGCATTGAGGTTTCAGGATTCATATTGCCTGTTCCTGTACCAGGCTCTGCTCGTGAAGCCGAGCCCTCAGTAAGGAGCAATTTGCAGCTAGAGAACAAAGAGAGGGTGCCTTGGCCAGAGGATGATCCCTCACAATGCCTGATCACGGAGCAGTGCTGCTGGAGCGCAGAGCCATCCACATCCACCTCGTAGACAAACAGCCCCTAAAGTCAGCACAGTCACTACTCTTCACAGCTCCCGAGCACACAGCCTCAGCAGGGATTTCCAACGGACTTTTAAGGGAAAAGGGGAGAATACAACAGCAAAGGCTTGCCCAAAGCACCTGTGAGCCTCTGCCAGGTCCGAGCAGATGGGCACAACACGTTACCCCCTCTGTGCCACACAGAACATGTCTGCTACCCAGTGCAGCAGCAGAGAATAGCCAAGCGTGCCCAGGACAAAGGGTCCTGCTCAATAGGAGGGGGTCCAGGTGAGATAAGCCCTGCCAAGGAATGGGTGAAGGTATGCTGGAAAAAGGGAAGGGAAACACAGGTCCCTCCATGCCGCTCCTCTCCCCTCATCACAGTTTCAGCTCCCCTGCTGTCACCCCACCTTGGCTAAGGTGGTCTCAGCACGCAAATATCCACTGTTCCCTCTGCCTAAGGCACCATCTCCAGACCCCTGCCATTTCCAGCCAGCCAGTCATCCCCAGTGGCCCCACAACATGCCCATGCAGCTACAGGCAAACAGAGATACCCTTCACAGTCTCTAAATAATGAAGATGAAGACACGGGGTGCCAGACACCTCAAGGGCGCTCTGGTGCGTGTGTGCCCGTGTGCACACACATGCCAGTGCACAGAACGAGATCCCTGACGTGACAGTGCTGCTCCTGGGGCCCCCGCAGCGGGCTCAGCTGGGCTGCCGCGAGCTCCCGGGGCGGCTCCTGCTCACGCTGGGAAGGCAGAGCACCGGAGAGCCGCTCCCCTGGCTGGGAGATGAGCCCAGCGGGGCTGTGGTTGGCAGCCTGGGAGCTACAGTTCCGCGGGAGCCATGATTCACAGCAGGGCGAGCTGCGGGGGCTGCGGCGGGGCCGGGACAGCTGCGGGCGGGGAGATGGAGTGCCCACCGCAGCAGCCATGCATTAGCTCCCTGCGGTCGGCCCCGACACAACACCCTCTCAGCTGTGGCATTGTATTTTGACTGAAGCAGACAAGCAGGGGAATGAAAATGGATCCTTTTATATAAGCTCCCCGCACACGCTGTAACAGCTCTTGACATCTTTGCCCAGCTCTGCTCCTTGCCGGTGCTCACGTACAGGCCAAGCTGGGATTGCACAGGGATTGCAAACTGCTCCCAGCACTGAAAGCATCCCCTTGGGAAGGGGGCTGACACCTCACGGGGACACAGGCAGAGCGTGCCCTGCTCGGGAATGTGACAAGAAGCCTGGTTTGGACCTGGTGCTCAGCTGGCTGGGGCCAAAGGCTGCAGGGCATCGATGCCATGGGGCTGCCAGCACAAAGGGGCCCTGAAAACAGGTACAGCTTAAGCTCATCTACTCGGATAATACCAGGTACAGGCAGCTCCAGAAGAGCTGGTGAGTTCAGTACGCGACAGGGCCAGGGCTGCCGCGAGCTTGGATCCAAGGAGTTCACATAAGGAGGGCTGTGTAGGAACCCACCATGCCTGGGAAAGGTCTGAATGAGGAGGAGACAGGAGGAATGGAAGAGAACAATTAGCTGTGGTAAAAGCCAAGGCTGTGAAAGCACATTAGCATTAGTGCAATTATTATTTTTTTGTATTTTTGACAATTCAGTAAGAATTAGCTTAAGAGAAGAAAACATTTTCTCTTAAATGCTGGTGAATCTAAGACATAGAGAAGAACAATGACATTTCACTTTACATCTGGACATTTTCAAGGATTTAACCAGTTCCTTAAAAAAAAAAAAAAAGTGAAAGAACTTTCCAGCCAAAGTTTTCTGTCAAAGAAAAGTAGCAATTACTTCATAGAGAAAATAGCACAAGGAAACCCTGGGACATTATCCTTTTTTTGGTGTTTTTCTGCCCCAAACAATTCAGCAAAACAGAGGCAGGTCTCTGGGGACATGGTTTAGTGGTGAGCTTGGCAGTGGTGGGCCAGTGGTTGGACTCAATGATCTTAGAGGCATTTTCCAAGCTAAACAATTCTGTGGTATCTTGTCTTGATCTGCTGAGTCCGGCTGGTGCCACCAGAACTACTAACAGCTTGGCACAAGGGTACAGCTGGGGTACCCATCCTCCTTCCTCCCAGAGAACCAGCACAGGCAATAAACAACCATGAAGGAATGGCTTTAAAGAACAAAGAGTATATAAGGACAAAGTCAGAATGAATTTTTAAAAAAGTATATAACAAAAAAAGCACATTGCAATTAGCTAAACTATTACACAAATAAAAAGGTATTAAAGAAAGTTTCCTGAATGTCAAGTTGACACAGTTTTTTTACATTCAGGCAAGGAAATGAGTCCCTTGAGTAAATCTCCCCGCTCCAGGGCTGGGCATTAAAGGCTTTCCAGTGGATGTCACCGGCTGAGGTCCCTTTGATCTGGGCTGCTGGATGCAGCACACATCTCCCGGCCAACACAACCCCTCCTCCTGCATCCACACCCCAGGGAGGTCACAGCAGGGCTGGCCAAAGCCAGGGCTCTGTGGGACAGGGGAGCTGGGCCTGTCCAAGGCCATCCAAATGCCACCAGTGGGTCTTTTTATAAGGGTGCCTTTACATCCTGGTTTGCCATCTCTCCTCCATGCAGGACAGAGCAGCAGGGCTGCTCTCTGCCACACCTCCGCTCTCACCTCTCCTGCAGGCACCAGCAGCAATTTTCCCTCTCTGGGGAAAGCAGCTTTCTTTAGTAGTGTGTTAACTGTCAAAGGCTCTTCCCCCCGTGCACCTCCTGAAGCGAGTGAAACCTTTCTTTTTGGGAATGAGGGGAATGCTCCCTCCTGTGGCAAACAGTACCAGCCCCACTCCCTGGCATGAGGAGCCCCAAAGAGGCCTGGCTCCCTCACTCCTGGACCCACAGAGCAAATATCCAGCTGCTCAGAAGCACCACGCAAGCTGGTGACATAATTTCATGCCTGCAAGGTCATTTATGGGAGATAACTATGGATCTAGAGATATGTAAATATATGTACGTATTTCTGTAATTCTCCTGTGCTTTGTATATAATAATAAATATATAAGCCAGGAACTTAACCAGTGAGGTACTGACAAAGTCATCAAACGGGGCAATTTGTCTCAGACAATTGCCTGAGCTGCCTCCAATGTCACTGTCTCGCCATTGACAATAAGAGGCTCTTAAGTGTCCTGAAATTGTACTGTGAGCTCCCCAATGCTCTCACCTCTGCCTTCCTTCCTCTCCCTCGAGCTCCTTCCCATGTTTCTCCAGCAAAACACTTTCTTACGCAAATAAACATGCAGGGAGGCACAAAAGGCATTTTGTCTAGGATTTCAACACAGCCACGTACTTCTCATTCAAATATTCAGCTGTATCCTTCAGAGATCAAAAGCACAGCACTGAAACGAGGCGAAGCACGAACATCCCAAGCCAATAGCTCAAGCTTCCCTTTCATTCCTGTTCTGGCTGAGGAAGCGGATGAGAAATCCGTCACCGCGGTGGCTCCCAGGTGCCACAGATCCGGGTGCCTGCGCACACAGGTACAGCTCTGTCACATCACCGTCTCCTCACAGAGCCCTGCACTGCCAGAGATCACATTAATGGCCATTAAAGCCTTTGTGAGCGCTGCCTGTACGACCAGCACGTGATCTATGCGCTGTGAGGTCTCCAGAGAGGTGCAAGCTGGGGCTGGCACAGCCTGGACCACCTGGAGAAAGCTCACTGCTCCCAGAACCTGGAGTGAGGTCTGGCCCAAGGAAGGGTCGCCATGTGCTGCACCAGCACCCAGAGAAGCCACGATTCACTGCACAGGGAGGAAGAAGGTGCACAGCATCCTCCAGCATGACCAGCACTGGAGCATCCCTGCCCACCTTCACACAGTGAGCTGTACTGGGAGGATGAATGGATGAAGTAGTGCAACCCTGCCCCAAAACATGACCACAAGCCCCCCCGCAACCCTGCCTTTCAGCCAGAAACCACACCTGCCAGCACGTACTGCACCACAGGCTTGGGTCTGTTAACAGGGACCAGCTTCCCTGCAACCTCTGTGACTCCACCCCGAACAGTCTTCTTCCATGGGGACACACTGGGGCAACAGGGCTGAGCACTGGCAGCTGCCCGCTGCTCTCCCCACCTTGGTGATGATGGTGCTCAGCAGGAGCCACAGGCTTGGGCACGTTTACTGGATAATATATGAACTCATACCAGTTTTATAAGCCCCTCCTGGCTCAAATCACATTGTAATTCTGAACAGTCTTAAACTCATTTAAATCCTAATAAAAACACCGCCCTGCATTTGCATTCGCTGCTTGCTGGTCCCTGCGGCTGCTGTGACAGCGGTTCCTGTGGAATTGATAACGCTCGGGATGCTGCACACCGGAAGCCATCCCTCACAGGAAGGGTCAGGATGCACACTTAACAGGACAATTAAAAACACAGATACAGGAAACGGGCCTCCAGACCCACCCAGGGTAATTCCCAGAGCAGCTGTGTGTCAAAGCTTTCACAGTAACACAAGAGAGCAGCAGCACTGACACCTCAGGTCCCACCTCCTCTGGGGTGCCGGAGGAGAGCCAGGCCAGGTATGTGGCTCTGCAGCACAAGGCTCCTGCAGACACCACTGTGAGGGGTTTAAAGAGAGAGCAGCGAATGACTAATGAAGCACCAGGCAACAAGGCTGCAGGTGCCGTGGGAAGTGTGTGCATGAAGCACCCAGGTGCCCTGGGGCAGCTGGGGCACGCCCAGCAAGAACCCGTCCTGGTTCCCCACCTGTCCTGGTGTGCTGGTGTCAAGGTGGTGTTCCTGCCACAGCCTGGAGGCATTTCACACCCTGGGGAGGGCACTGGGGCTGCACCTCAGCACCTCCTTCACCCCAAGGCCCCCAGCACAAAGCATCAGTCTTGCCCTTCCTTCCCAAACACAGACCAGCTGTGCTCCAGCTGTGCTGGAGGATGCACTGAGGGGTTGGCTGATGGTGGCCCCAAGAGCCCCAGCTCCTCTCACCAAGCCCATACAGCTCTCCCACCCCACCACAGGCACAGCAGTGCTGACTCGGGCCCTGCCCATGGTCTCCCCCTCCACAGCTCCGCTGCCCCGCTGCTCCCTGCTCCACAGCCTCTGGCCTCTCCTGCAGGTTCAGCCCTGCTCCATTCCCATTCCTCCACCCCACTCGCCCTCCTCGGCACTTGTCCAGAGCTTTATGCCTGGCTGGTTTTGGCAATGACATTAATAGGCTCCCCTGAAACAGTGAGATTATGAGCTATACCCATCCAGCTACAGAAACACTAATTATTAGTAACTGTATGAGATAAATGGAAATATCAATGATGAAAGTCAATATTATTGCCTTCTTTGTTCCTGTTTGTTTTATTTGTAGATGAAAAGACCACTCAGGCCGTCTCCCCAGGATGTGGCCAGGAGCTGGAACAGCTCCTCTTGGCAGGCTCATCCAGAGCTGTGCTCCGATAAGAAATCATACTGCACACATGCTTGCAAAGGGCTCTCTAAATCAGCAGCCCTCAAAAGCAGGCATTGTCTTTGATTGATTCATAAAACTGGAGCTGCTTCCATTCCCTGCTCCAGAAACAGGCAAGGGAGGATTTAGGGAAGGGAGAAGGTGTAGTGTGGGTGGAAGTGATTAATTGTGGAACATGGCTCGGCACTGAGAGCGCTCCATGGTTTGGCTGGGCTTGATGCTCACGCCTTCATCCTCCTCACATGGTGATTTAGCCACCAAGACGGGAACCAAGGACCCCTCCCAGGTTCTGACAAGGATTCTCAGGCAAGCCCCAGGGCCCTGCTGTGGCCAGGTGCCTTAAATCAGCAAGTCTGCTCCCTTTGCATGTTCTGAGTCAGAGCTGCTGATTTTGGTGACAAGAGACTTTTTTTTAAGTCCTATTAGCCTCACAGAGCTAACACAGCTAAGAACAAATGAATGGGATGCTAATTTTGGATCACACCTAACAGCACTGAGAGAGCACCTCCTGGAGCAGCCTCTTTCCACAGGCAAGCCACATGCTCCCACACAGTCCTGGGAGGCAGGACATGGCCAGGAGGGAGCCGTGGGGTGCACTAGGGACATTCTTGTTGTTCCTAGTACACCATAATAAGTCATTAAATTGCCTCCATTCCATTCCAAGCCCTCAGTCCATCAGCAGCAAATATTCACAGGAACAAAGCAGCCCTCTGACTCCAAACTCACCCACCTCCAAGGGTCAATGCAGTGATCACCTCCATGTGAATACAAACCATCCCAGCCCCTCTGAGATAACCAGGGCAAACACTCCTGCTGCCTGTCTCCAAGAGCAATGAGCTCAGGAGAACTGGAAGCCTTGCAGGAGTAATTACAACAGTCTTTAAAAGCAGTCAGCCCATCTTGAATATTTCATGGAAGGTAATTTTTTTTTTAAAAAGCTGCCTTAAAACCCCTCCTTGCCCCTTGGTGCATGTCAGGGTGCAATTAAGCAGAAAGTATCAGCGCATAAACCCAAAGAAACAAACTGCCATGTGCACCCACCTCCACTCTTGCTTCTTCCCTGTGGTTAACATTGATGTGACATCCCAAAGCTGTGTGTGCACGATATAATCTCCAACCCCAAGATGAGGGAGAGTTGGCTAAACTGCTAGAAAACCTCACAAGCCTCCCAGTCTAACACAGTGCCCAGATTCCTGCCACAAATAGTCCCTGACAGTCCTGACCAAAGCTCACAGGTACTGGGAAGCCCTGAGCATCAGGTACTCTGCATGAGATCCCACCACTGGGCTCTGCAGAGCTGCTGGACTGTGGTGGCACCCAGCCTTGCCCCAAAAGCCAACAGATGCACTCATGATGCCATCCTTGGGCCAGGCAGTCTGGCTCCCTGACTGGCTTAGTAGACCTTTGCACAATTAATAATCATTTTTAATAAAAAAATCTCTTAATAGCTTTGTCAGCCCTTGGAGGGAGATGTTTGGAAAGGAATCTGTTTTAATCCAGAGAGCCAGATGGGAACAGGTAAGGCATGGAATAGAAATTCAAGGCTTCTCTTGGCACTGCTGGGGTAAAGAAACCAACCTCCCCAAAGAGGCCACAAACATCTCTCCCTCTGTGACATACCTTCCTCCAGCCAGTGCTCTCTCTCAGCTCTCCCAGCCACACTGTTTAACCACAACATTTGGGCCAGCTGAAGACAAGAGCAGCCCTGGCGTCCCCACTGCCCCTCACACCTTCCTGGGGACAGCCCCAACACTGCTGCTACTCCTACAGGAGACCTCCCCTCCTGGGGGCATCAGGTTTTTTACATAATCCTGATGCTGAAAAACTTGCTTTTTAGTTGTGAAAATCCAAGACACTCCACAGGGGCTTAGTGGAAACCCTGCAGCAGGTTTGTGGCCACATCACCAGAGCTAGCAACACCAGAGAGGACAGGGAGAATTTTTTGGGAGCATTTATGGCACATGCATTCAGAAAGGAAGAGAAACATCCCTCGGAAACCACAGCAGTTCAAAGATCTGCTCAGTTTAAACACTAAAAATTCATGCATTAAAAATCCACTCAGGCTCAGCCCTGCCTCGGAACTAAATAAAGCCTCTGACCACATCATCCAGCCCCAAGGTTTGCAGGCTCCTTGGGGAGAGGGCTTATGTGCCTACTGGATGCTCAGGCTGAGATTCCTGCTCCCAGCACCACATCCTGCTTCCCCCCAAGCTTTTAGGTAGGGCAAGGGTCTGTGCACTGTCTCCAGGGTGTTTGGGACCCCAATTGTACCTGCTGCCCTGTCTTGCACTACTCACTGGACAGAGACGTCTGAAAAACTGACCACACCCCCCTCCATTATCCCAAATTCCCTAGGAAATAACTTTTCTCCTTTTCTTAAAGGAAAAAGCAGAAGGAAAACCAAACCCACTTCATTTTCTAAATGCTGTTCTTAGGAAAAACCTTCAGTTTTCTGCAAAGAGCACTCTGAAAGAAAATACCCAAATCCAAACACAGACCAGATGGCTCTTGGTGCTTATATTTCAGGGAGGACTTTAACCAGTGGGATCGTTTCCCAGCAGAATTTTGTTTTAAGAGAAGATCACTAAGAATAAATACACTTCAGGGCTTGCTGTTGAAAAGGTATTTTGACAGGAAACTGCTATTTCCATGGTCCCTCCACTTGCTCTGTCAGCCCTGACACAGTGGGAGCTCCTCCTCGGAGCATCCTTCACGCCCAGCTTTTCCCAGGGTCCAATCCACACAGAGCACCTATGGGAGCAGGGAGGGATGGGTATCTGGGCTCAGTCCGGATTACCATAAAATGGGAAACAGCAACAAGAAGCTAGAAATATCCCTCTGCAAAGCTGGAAGTGCCTCTCCATAGGCTCTTCTCACACAGGAGTGTGAGGCAAGGTGAGGACAGGTCCCTTTTTTGCATGCACCAGGTTGAGCCTCTGCAGCCTGTTCTTTGCTTTGAGCAAAGAACACGACATAAGGGAGAAATTACACATCCGAGTGTGGAAGAGTTCTGCCTGTTTTGATTCCCTTTTCTCTGAACCAGGCGTGGAACACTGCCTCTGGGCAGTCCCAAGTGAGCCCCTGCACTGGCCCCCAGGTAGAAGTGTCCCTCCCAGTGGCACCACTCCTGCCAAGCAGAGATCCCAGCACGCTCCTCCATCTCCTACCACCTTGGACAACATCCAGTTTCAACAAATCCTCCCCCAGCTGTGGCATACAAAAGATGCTTGAATCATCCTAATTTATTTTTTTTTCATTAGGAAACCAAATTCTACTCTTCACCAAGAGATCCTTTTTATTCTCTCTCGAGGACTGACATCCTGAGAAATTGTCTCAACCAGTCAGCTCTGATGTTTGCTGTCTCACGCATCTCCTGCATCAGGCTGACAGCTCACAGATTTCAGCTGAGGCTGTGGATGTGCAGAACAAGCCAAACCCTGCTTTTAACTGTCCCGGCGAGAGCGCTGGGAGGAGGCTGAGCCGGTGGGGAGTGCGCAGGAGCCGTGCAACAGGAATACAGACATCTCCAAAAACACTGCTTCCTGAGGACCCTCTCGCCTGCCCTCTCCTGGAAGATGAGGCCACTCCTGTCCAGCATTCCCAAGCTGCAGCATCTGGCTGTCCCTGCTGATCACTCCACGTGGGCAGTGTTTGCCCTCCCTGATGTAACAGGAGTTGGAGCAAACCCATCTAAGCAGAGCCACACAACCCCATCACAAAGCCCTTTCTCAGAAGTACCACCACCCAAATATTCATTTTAGATGCCTCTCTCCTTGATAAAACACTCCCCCCCTGGGAAGGACTGAACATATGATGGATTGAACATTTCCTGCCTGCCCCAGATCCTAGCTGGAAGCTGCACTGCCTTACCCCCAGGAGGGATGGGAAACAGCCCTGCACTAAGGGGGAGGGAAAAGCCATTTTTACCACACTTATGGCAATAGAAACCAGTCCAGTCCTGGACTCAGCAGGACAGAGGCATGTGAATGTCACATGCTCAGCAATACACCAACACTGAGCTCTGGAGCACCTACCTGGGTCAGATGAAGGCAGGATACCAGGGGATCAGATGCCAGGGGCGCACTGGGCTTTGGCCTCTCCTCTGCTTTCCACTCATGCACTGTGGGTAAAATGAAAGTGAAATTAGGCCTTTAAACCTGGCATTTGAGAGGCGAGCAGGGGAGAAATTAAAAAGCTGTGAATGCTTTTCCCCCTCTCCCACCCAAAACTGAGCTCAGGCAAGCTTTATCTTCATCTGCGCTGATATTTAAACGTTACAAATCAGGGTGCAACAGACAGAAAAACACAACTACCAAAATTTAGTGGCCTCACTGCTGAAAGACCCAAAATGAACTGCTTAAGAGGGCCATTTTCCCACAGAAATAGAGCAGGTCTGTACTTAGTAGAGCATTGATCTGCTGACAGCTACCGGGACAGATTTAGGCCAGAGCACTTGGGAATCATTTGCAGTGATCTCTGAAGAAGCACATGCATGCAAAACCCCTTGGAAAAACACTGCTGGAAGACAGTGCTGCAGCTGACTATGAGTCTAGATACCACTCAGTGGCCAGCACAGGCTTACACCTCCCTCCATAAGCCTCCCCAGGCAGCTCAGTCCCTGGCTGCACCGCTTCACACGGGACAGGAATTGCAAAACATTACCAAAACGCTGAGCTCCAAAAGGCTCTCACAGCTCAGGACCCCAGCGATGAGGCACGAGGGCCAGACTGGGGGACACTGCATCCCACAGACCCAGGGGCCTTGGGGGCTCTCCCATTGATGTGCTGGGATTTGGAGATGCTGTGTTACAGCCAGGCTCAGTCCAAAGCACTGTCACAAGTGCTGGGGACAACAGTCTGGGCCCTGAGAGAGGCGAGGAGCTCAGTCCAGCCGAGGGGTGCCCAGGCTGCCAGCACCAGGGTCCCCCCACTGACCATGCCCCAACCTGGGGCTCCCTCCCCGCTGCCACCACAGCCGAGGCACGTGCTGGAGAGGGGGAGTACAGTTGCTGCCCTCCTGCCAGGTGTGCAAAGAGAAGTGTCCCACATTCACCTCTTCTCCTGCCAGAAACCATTTCTCATCACAATTTTTGCTGTTCCAGGAGATGAGTCCAAAGCAGGGGGGATGTATTCCTTCTCTCCTGGCACAGAAAGTGATTTCTCTGAATCCTGAGTAGTTCCACAAGCTGGGGCTCAGATGAGCCTCAGGAGGCATGAACACTGCTGGAGGGGCTCCAGTCCTACACAGGACTCTGTCTGTTTTCCCAGCACAGGGACACAGTGTTGGACTGGCCAGGAGCCTCTCACTTGCCCATTAGCTCTCCTTAAGATGCCCAAGAAACTCAAGATAATCCAAGAAAAACAAAAGCATCTTATTTCCAAAGGTGTGGAGTGCCCTGAGGACTCGCTGCTTTCAAACCCAGGTGTTGCTGCCCCAGCCCTTGGCCAGTTCTCACCATCACAGGGCCCCCACACCAGCAGATGGCTTGGCAGACACGTGGGGCAGAGAGGGCACAGGTGAGGGGCATGCAGCACTTGCTCACCTGCCCAGCCCTGTTATGCACACAGCTCCTGCACAGACAGGATCTGAAACACCCATTAATGGCTCCTTGTTTTTTGGAGGGGTGTTTGTTCCTGTTACTGACTAGACCTCCTTATGAACTCATACATTAGCAGATCTTACAACGGGTCCTGAAAGCTACCAAAATAAACCTTCCATGTCAGAACTGGGAGCACACCAATGCCTCTGCTTTAGGGGAACAGAACCTGCCCAATCATGCTTCAAAGGACATCTGAGGTCCTAACATTGCTCAAGAGCTTGCAGAAGGCATCGGAGAAATGGGAAATTACTTATTTGGTTTATTTTTTGCTTTCACACATCACTTATTTTAAAAGACTAAAAACATGTTTATGAGTTTAACGTATTTAAATGGATCAAAATCTGTTCAGCAAGGATGGAAAACAACTCTCCCACCCCAAACTTCTTGTGGGCTGGGACCTGCTTTTCAATCTTCCACCCACAGCAAATATTTCAAATCCGTTTTTAAACTGAAAGGCTGGGGACAGATCGGGGAGAGGACCTGTGTGGGGGGCTGTGCCACTGCTCTCTCATCATCACCCCGAGCACCCGTTACCTAGAGTCACTCAGGGACACCTGGGCAAGGGATCAACGGAGAACAGGGGACAATACAGGCATCTCTGTGGGGAGAGCATCCAGAGGAGATAAAATGAGAAGCTTTCCTTCCTCCTCCTCCTCCATCAGCAGCTTTCCACGAGGAGGATCAATGCAGCCCACTGTAACTGCACCGTTGTTCCATTTTTAATTAATGAAAGAAAAAACTAATCATTGAATTAAACTTCTCATTACTCCAGCTGAATACCCTCTAAGTAAATTTAATTACTGTACGAATTGGGTTTCTCCCTGCCTGTTTCATTAGCTACTGATAAAGATGGAGGGAGGGGGGAAGAGAGGGAGAAATGAAAACAGAGAAAGAGAATGGAAGGTGAGAATACTAAACGCAAACCCAGAGGTACACGAGGTTTCAGGGGCTTCCAGTAAGGGCCTGGGGAAAGACCCCTCCAAAGCAGGCCAGAAAGATTCCCTATGGGATAAACCCACGTGGACCAGGTCCTACTACCCTCTGCAGTGTCACCACTCACACACTCTGGGGTCACAGTCACCTGTAGAACAGCCAGCAGAGGTCTGGTCACAACCAGCTCCCTCCAAACAAGGGCAGACACTGATTTCAGATCTGCAGCAACCCTGATGCCTTCTGATCTCATGTACCTCTGAACAGGCAATTTTTTTTCCTCTGCAACAAAGGCAGCAACCCGACAACACTTCAGCAGGGAGCCAGTGCTGACAGAAGCATGGGAGCACATGCAAACAGATCTCAAACACCTGCTGTCCCACCACGCTCCCAGACACCTGCCTGGAATGCTGTGTTTGAAGCCTTCCTGCTAGAGTGGGAGTCCTGCACGCCCAGGCTGCGGGGAGCCAGGATGTGCCAGCAGCACACTCCTCCCAGGAAATCGGCTCAGGATGCCTCCCTGCAGCCCCCCTGTGCTGCACAGATTTTGTTTATGGCATGATTTTGGGGCCCTCCTATTCCCCTTCTACAATCCAGCCCTCCATTCCTCCTTCCTGACAAAGGGCGTGAGCCATCACAACCCCATGCCAAGGAATCCAGCAGCCCCCACCAAGCACAGCTCCCTTCCAACACTTGCCTCCGCATCTAGCAGTTCTATGGGACTTGGTGAGGTCACACTGGGGACAGACTGTGGGTGGAGAGGGTGTGATAAATGAAAAACACAGCTGCTTTCTATTAATTAGGCAGTTTCAGCTGAGCTGGGTGGTGGAAGGGCTACCCAGGTGCTTGGAGTGACGGGATTTGGGAAGTATGGTCAGATCACCTCCTCCTTGCCAGTAAGGGGCCGAGAGGAGCCCATGCAGCTTCTGCTGCAGCCTGATGGGGAGGGTGTTGTTCTCCCCCAGTCCTTTCCTGCTCTCCTCCCTCCCCAGAGGGGTTTCTCCTGTGCAAAGAGAGCTGCAAAAACCTTCTGGGCAGACCAGAAGGTCCCTTCTGTATCGTGTTTATCTCCCCAAACTGGACTTTCCCAAACACCAAAAGCAGAAAACAGATAACAGGCACAGATGCTGCTCTGCAGGGAGGAAACGGCACTGGGTGAGACCTATCTGGCACCCAGCACAAGTCTGGACACCGGGGCCACCCCCACAGCCTGGGAGGATGCTGGCTCACAGGTGGGCTCAGCACAGCACGCTCTCCTCTCCAGCACAGGCTTTCTGCCATAGCTAAAATTGGCTCCCACAGGCTCCTGCCATCACCAAAGTCATTGGTACAACATGTTCTGCCACCACAGGCTCTTCCCAAGCTCCCACTCAAAAACCCCCAACGCTGCGTGCTATGGGCCCCACAGCCCCCACTCCCTCACACACTCGTCTTTTGCCCTGGTGGTTAAATGGAGAAAAGTAAAGTGAGTCAGGATGACCAAAGAAATTTTTTTTTTCTTTGCCAAATTTTAAAGCCCCAGTAATAATCTGGGTTTGAATGAAACATTTTGTTTGGGCTGAAGTGAAGCTTTCATTTTGTTTGTAGGTGGCTTCCCCCCACACTGAAAAAAAAAAAAAAACCTAGAAAAATTTCAAAATGAAATGTCATCTCGAAACAGATGGCTGAAAGGTTTCATTTTGAAAATGTCAAAATCAAACTTTTCAGTGTTTCACTTTTTTTTTCCCCAGCCAAAGCCACTTGCTAAATACAACCTGAATTCGTGAGCTGAGTCTGTTGACTGAAACCTGAATTTTTTTGGTGCATAAGCTGTTCCCTCAGAGCCTTTTTTTTGCAGGCCTGCGCACGCACCCCACGCAGTGACCCCGCTGCAGCCGGCGGA
Organism: Atrichornis clamosus; assembly: GCA_013400975.1. Taxonomy (NCBI): domain Eukaryota; kingdom Metazoa; phylum Chordata; class Aves; order Passeriformes; family Menuridae; genus Atrichornis; species Atrichornis clamosus. Next base: position 57,329 of record WBMZ01004593.1, on the reverse strand, counting down.
CGCACACGGAGCCAACGGGAACACCAGCCTGGAGCACGTCCTTCTCCAGGGAAGCTGTCTGGGGAAGGGCACGCGGAAGGCCAGGACTTACCGTGGCAGCAGCTCCGTGCAGCTCCGCTGCGGGGGCTGGCGGGGGGTCCCAGGCAGCGGGGGCAGAGCCGGGCGCCGTGGCCCCGGGTGCGAGGGATAGCGTGGTCCTGCCTGTCTCATGGGACCCAGCGCCGAGCAGGGGGCACCTGGCTCAGCCCCAGACACACAGCCCTGCAAGACACGAGGAAGGGGACAGTGTGAAGAGGTGCTGAGGGGCCCGCCTTGTCCACAAGGGATTGCTCGCGCTCACCACTGGCCATCGGCCACTGCAGGGAGCCCACCCCACGGCACAGAGGACAGGCAGCCACCCAGGAAGGCTTAGCCCACCTTGCTCCAGGAGGGATGACGTTCATCCCAGAGCTGAGGTGTAACCACCAGCTGGGGAGCCAGCTTGGGGCTGATCAGATCTTACCAGCAGCAAATCCCAAAGCCCCTCTTCCATGCCCTGGGCACCAGTCCCCACCACTGCCTTGCACCAGGACCACTGCCAGGTGACTCCATCCCTACACACAGGGGCCAAGGCGACAGTACGAGGCTGGAGGGCAAAGAGCCCACTGAACCACAAACAAGGCTTCCACTTTCAGCAAGCAGGAATCAGGTTTTGATTGCCAAGTTCACTGTCCAAGAATTTTCAAGCACAAGCAATGTGCAGCACCTCTAAATTCTGCCTTGAATTTGGGGCCTCAACACACAAGAAGGGAATGGAAATATTTTAAATGTGCTTTACATTTGCTATTGATTCCCGAAGAGTGACAGGATTTCCAGAGCACACTGTTAAAAGCAAAACAGGCCATGAGGGTGCTCTTAAAACAAAACAAAAACAAGCACAAAAAAATCCCCAACCACCCCAAAATTTCAATACAATGCAAAATCAGTTATAAAAATCTGGTTTATGCTGCACAAGGAGCTGGATAAGGGAATCACATGCCACAAAACCCTATGAAAGCTGGAGTTGACACCTAAACCCCAAATTCACCAGTCAGGTACAGAGTTCGGGTTAGAAACTTGTAGGTTCATTTCCTTTTTCCTTTCACCTCTGGTTCAGCTCAGGGGCAGTGGCAGAGATGCAGCAGGACCATCACCCTTCCAGCACGATCACAAACCACAAAATGCAGAGGCTGGTGTTGGAAAACCTGTTTGTAGGAGATCACCAGCCCGATAGCTCGCTGAAAGAGGATTAGGTAGAGCTTAGACTAAGCACCTCAACAGTATCAACCGTAAGAAGATGCTCAGCCATTGCCTCTGCTAAGGTAACACGGAGACGGATTTATCCACCGAGAGAAAAATCTTACTTCTGAGAGCCTCTCTCATTACAGAGAGGGGAATTTGCCGGGTCCTTGGCTCCGTGTCCACAGGGGCAGGGCAGGCAGGAGCCTGCCGGATGGATGGACTCACATAGAACAAGAGGCAGACTGGTTCCAAACTCAAGCTTCCTCCCAAGTTCAGGGGGCGGCAATCGGAAATTAAGCCCATCTGTTCCTAAAACATTGCACTAGTGGAGAGGTGAGGAGGCTGAAAATCTGAGCTCAAAGGAAATTAAAAGCACAGAGAGACAGAGCTGCCTGTCAGGGGAGGGACACGCTGTCTTGGACTCACCACTGCAACGAGTTTGGAGATCTCAGCTCAGGCCTCAACTAAATCTTTTGAGCAAGGGAGGTGCTGCCAGCACCACGTGGCTTCCCTGCACCAGGCCACCCTGGTAAAGGGAGAGATGAGGCAGCTGAAGTGCCCCAAACCTCATCGGAAAACTGCAGCCAAGGGAAGATTAGATTATGTATTAGGAAGAAATTCTTCCCTGTGAGGGTGGTGAGGCCCTGGCACAAGTTGCCCAGAGAAGCTGTGGCTGTCCCATGCCTGGATGTGTCCAAGGCCAGGTTGGACAGGGCTTGGAGCAACCTGTCCAAAGTGGAAGTTCCAACACCAATGACAGGGGCTCAGGACAAGGCGGCCTTGAAGGTCCCTTCCAAATAAAAACATTTTGATTCTGCGAAGGGAAACTGAGGCAGGCACCAGGGGTATGAGGAGCTACCACAGCCAAACTCACCAGCAGCGATCTTGGCCTGGAAAACGGGCCTTGTCATGGAATGGTGGTTCACAAAAGAGCATTAAGTGATCCATCATTATTAAAGCAGCCAGATTTAATTTGTTTAAAAGAAATTTTTTATTTCCCCCTTCTGAGTCCACTTTTCATTTTAAGTCTCCTCATTTCTCTTCTACCCCCAATCTAAACCAACTCTGCTGTCAAGCCTTTACATTTCTGCCGCATTCACTCAAATAATTTCAAACCAAACCTCCACATTTTCCTCTTCTCCCTCAAAGTAATGATGCTAAACCAGGAAACCCATTTTTTGCCCAGTTCCTGATAAAAGCCGGGACAGCAGGGTGTTGGCTGGGAGTAGAGGCAAGGGAATGAGCAGCCAGGTGGAATTTGGAAGTGCTGCTTCCGAAGCACCTCTTGGTTCCAGGATGTTCAAAAAAGCAATTTTTTTGCACATCCTTTATCCCTGAGAGATGGAAATAACAAGGGAGCAGAATGGGATCAGGCATGGGGAGACAGAGAGATATTTAAGAACAGATCCTTAGCACCACTCAGGTTACCCAGGGTCAGGGCAGCAAAGGAGGCATGCGATGGTTCCTCCAGCATCAGAACAGGGCAGGAGTACCTGGTTTCTCATGCTTGCAAGTAGTAAAAACTCAGATTTAGCTACGAGTATTTATGAGTATTGAGGGGGAAAAAAAAAAAAATCCATGCCACAGGGAATAACAAGGCTTTCTTGTGGCTGGCAGCTGAACAGAATAAATCTATCCACTGGGTATAAATTGTTTAAGCAAAAAATCCCTCTCAACTGGAATATTTTGCAAGAAAAATAGCAACAAAAAAGGAGAGAGAACTCTGAACCCTCATCATTTCTCTCCTCAAGGTCAGAGCTGTTATTCTCTTTTGTGAAGGAGAAAAAAAACCACCTTTCACCAGGAAGTTTAGCCAAAAGAATTGAAACATTTAGGATGTGAGTGCATTACTGCCTGGACTGACCTGCCCAGCTGGACTAGACTAAATCTCTCTATTTTACAGGGAGTTATCTTTCTAAAGCAAGTGGTGGGGAGGCTGAGGCACCCAGGGTAAAGGAGACATCAGCCCCTGAGACTACAGCAGTCAAGGAGAGTGCTGTGTGTCAGAGCTCAGGATCTAGAGCCTCTCTGGTTGTTATGCAGAGACTGTGCTAAGGTTGCTGCTTTAGTGCACTGCAGGCACTAAATTAAGGGGACATTTACAACCCACAATGCAGAGAAGCAGCTGCTAAAGGTGGCCATGGTGAGTGACTTCACCTCTGGGTGAAAGGCTCTGTGAGAGAAATCTCAGCCAGAGTGATCAAGATGGGAAAACAAATCCCTCCTTCCACCCACCACCCTGCCAGGCAATGCCAGGACATCTCTGGGCACTGGGGGCAAGTGGGGACCAGGAGCAGCCTGCTCTGCTCAGTGCCAGCCAGGGTCTGAGACTGCCCCGTTTGGAGGGGATCAAAGCCCACAGGATGCTGAAGTTTGGTCCAGTTAGCAGAGTTCTCCGTGACAAACGGCACCATCACCACCAGGACAGCACTGCCAGGGATCTGCTCCCCAAACACACCCCCGACCAATCCTTGCCCAGGCACAGACCAAGGCGGCAGCTGGCTACAGCATCATGCAGTTCCTGGGCAAAACAAGTCTTGGTGCCTGCTAGGCCTTTTTCACTGAACTCGGTGGCTAAGCAGGCTACAGCTGCCAAAAAGGGGGTGACACATGGTGACAGGCCCTGTGGCTCCTCCTGGGAGCTGCCAGCACCCCCCTCCCTTCCTCCTCCCACACTCATGCCAAGCCCAGCTCACCAGGGCTTTCCACCCAGCACTGCTCCTTCCTCCTCCTCCATGCTCGGCAGGAACAACCAATTTCAGCACAGGCCAAAACCCAGTGTGCTGGCACAGATGAGCTGGCCCTGCCCTGTGTCTCTCCTCTTCCCTGGTCCTGTGGCAGTTTCCTGGTGAAAGTCACCAGGAGCTTTTTCCTTGCAGGTCCAGGGACGTACTGTACTGCGCTCAGCCGTGCAGGGAAGGGGATGGCTCTTGGTGGGAGCTGGCACGGGTCTTTTCCTGCCCAAGGCACAGGGCCCAGAGGCAGCCACCTCCTGGAAGTGGCCAAGGGAAGGGGAAGCAGAGATCATCTGACAGACACACAGGAAAGATCAGGAAAAAAGGATTAACTCTGCTCCAGGAAGGTGCACTGGGAGCAAATCTCAAGGTCACAGCACAGGCCTTGGTTTGCATTGAGAATTCCAGGTGCTGCACTGTGAGCTCAGCTGTGGAGGGGCTGTAACTGGGGGACACTTTTACCCAAGCAGAGGGAACAGCAGCAAAAGGTGGGAGCACACCTCTGAACATGACCAGGGCACTGCAGTGCCCACTGGAAGGCACAACTGGTGTCATGCTGACATCCCTGCAGCTCATCAATCCTTTTGAGATAGTTAACTCAAAGAATTTACACCTAAATCCCTCCAAACCCAGCATACTTCCTGCCTGTAAGAATTTACAGCCGCTATAACCACCTCCTGTTTGCTTGGAGGTACCATGTGTCAGAGAGATTTGAACTCTCAATCACCACGACCAGCCCAGGCAGTGTCCATGATCCCTTGTGCAAACAGGCAGTGACACCCCAGGCACTCTGGGAGCATCCTTTACTCAAAGGATCCCTGCAAACACCTCAGCTCGGAACAGATGGGAGCCTCATGGAAACCTCTCCTGCCTGCCAGCAGAGCCAAGCCCCTGCAGCTCCCGTGTCTTTGGGAACCACACACGCCTGAGCACACCCAGAGCTGCTGCCCTTGACAAAGGAATCAGCCAGGGACAAGTTCTGGCTTCTGTTGCAGAGGAAGTCAGACCAGAGTCATAAATCTACTCCTTTGGCCTTTAAATGTGCAACAGGTGGAATTCAGAGGTCCTGAACTCCTCTGATAGATGAGCCCTGGGCCTGGAGGGCTGCCCAGAGCAAGGGATCCTGCCACCTCAACGCAAAGCCTCCAGGTGAGCACATTGCAGGGGGAGCATCCGATGAGCCACAGGGAAGCCAAAGTCACAGCCAAAGCCAGACACAGGAATAGAATTGGCTCAGACTGAGCAAATGTAACTTTCCATCACTTTGCAATCAGCCATCCATCCTGGAGGCCAGCTGGCTGCCATGTCAGAGCACCTCCCATCCATTTCAACTGTCCTGAGAATGCCGATGCTTCACAAGACTAGCTCAAGAAGGTCTGGGAGAGTTATTATCCAAAGCCAGGTGGCTGGACCCAACCCAAATCTTAGGCAAGTGATTAGAATGATTGGCATTTTTCTGGAAAGCAAATTGCTGTGCTGTACCTGCCATCCATCTTCAGGAAACTATTAACTGCACGATCACCAAACCAAGCACACCTGTAAGGCTACACAAGTGCTTGCAGACTGATGAAGTTCATCCTCAGCTGCAGCTCTGGGACCAGCCACCCTCGCAGGCTCCAGAATTGGGGTGCTTTGGCCAAGGTGCTCCTCTTGAGCATCATGGTACCACACCCAGACAGCTCTCAGTGCAGTATCAGGGATGGGATACTGAGTCACGGGGATGAGTGTTGGATAGCTGGACTGGGATGACTCTCACCCTGTGGGTGATGTGATCAGTCTATTCTGGCTGGGAACAGATTGCCACAAAACTGCCTTTGCTAAAGATCTGGGGTCAGGTCTTATCCAGGCCCCTCCGAGGGCACCACCACCAGCAAGGTATCATTCCTCCCCTTTGACCACATATGCCAAAAATAGTCTATTTTCTCTCAGAGCAAAGGTCACTAAAGGCAGCAGCATTTCCAGGTGAGCAGAGCACCAACCAGATCCCAGCCTCTGCCCAGGGCAGCTCCCAACCCCACCATCTCTCATATCCCCTGCTAGGTGCTGTCCCCACACCAGGGCAAGGTCAGGAGAAGGGGATGTTGCTCCCAGGCACACTGGGATCTCAGCCCAGCTTTCCTGCATGCCAGGGCAGGGGGACACCCCACTCTCTTCTGGATTCAACACCAGAACCCCAAACGCAGCTGTTACAGGTTTGAAACCTGAACCCAACCCCAAAATCACAGATCAAAGGAATGAAGAGAACAACAAGCCCTGTTTGATCACAACCAGACCAGACCCAGCAGCCCAAACCATACCACCTCAAGGACTGGCAACCCAGGATTTACAGACTGGGGATACTGTGTGGACTCAGGATTGTTTTCCATGTCCTTGTCCCTGCAGAGTCCATTATCCAGGAACCTCTGAGGAACTGAGGGAGGTCACAGTTTTATGTCCTGCACATCACCAAACCATGCCAAATGCTCAGCTGAGGCACCAACACAGGAGCTGCCAAACTCACTGCACCAGGAAGTTGAACTGTGCTTAGGTGGGGATCCCAAACAGGGTAAAATCTGCATTTAATATCTATTATCCTAACATCTCCCCATCTGTCCACTTCCCTCACATGCCTGTAACTGCAGCATGCCAGGGCTGCCTCATATCAATGGCACTTTAATTTCATCATTCCCAACTTATTTAGAGCAATTAGGAGGCAATGAGCACACGCCAGGGGCCAGGATGCACTTGAACACCATCCAAGGGTTACCGCAGTATCACAGGAGACATTCAGATGGAATTATCAGCCTGAAAAAAAAAAACTTAAATAAAAAGGAAGGCAGTCCCCAGAGGGAGGATAAGGTTCTTCCTGGTCCTATAGGTCCCTTTTTAATTTGAAATCAACTGACAGAATTATAAAGAGGTGATATTCCTCATTTAATTAGTGAAGAGACAGCATCTCAGGTTGGAAGACAGAGATAGATGCTTTGCTTGGGCATCTGGTTGGAGAAAGGATCAGCAGAGCAAGGCAGGGATTCCTGCAAGGGCAATTGTCTAATCCCACTTCAGGCAAGCAGGTTTTACTGTTGACTTTTCTGGGAGAAAAGGTAAAAAACTGAGCCATTTTAGAAACTCTGGCCAGAAAGGCAAGGCAAAAAGTAGCTGCTTCTTCTCCCCAGTGACTTCTGCTGGGTGGTAGGAGCAGCACACGAAACCAGTGCCACCAAGCAAGCTACCAAAAAAAGCCAGCCAGCCTGCAGCCTGGCTTCCCAGTGGCCCCATTTCATGGAAGGCAGGTGAGGTGCCAGAGGAGGGGACAACTCCTCACTTCTGATTTAGCCACATGCCCACACTCCTCCCGCACAGGCTCTTTAAATGCCTGCCTGCGTGAGGAAAGCAATGGCCTATTTTTTTCTGAGCAGCTCAGTACAGCCTCCACCTCAGAGCACAGCACACACAGGTCTTATTTAGGATGCTTCAGACACATCCGGAGGGACTCTGGGAACAGTCTGTGGAAAGAGGAGACTGAGTGGGCAACCTGAGTCACTTCATTGCTTACAGAAGTGTACACAAGCATCTTCCATTTGAGCAAAACCCAGCGCAGCTCCGCTGGCTCTGGGGACCAGAGGGAAGTGCATCTTCTCCAGCACACTCCACCGATGCAGAATGACTGCACACCACCTTTCTCATCCAGCCTTACAGAGAGAGGGATCATCCCCCACAGCTACCATCCAAACCTCTGATCCTGGCAATTCCTCTGCAGCACCGGAGGAGCCGGGAGCTGCTCTGATCTGCTCTGGTGGGTGAGGGCTGCAGAGGGGATTAGCTTCCTCCCAGGAAGGAGAAAGCAGAGCAAGGCATGTGAGGGGAGAGGTGCACTGCACATGCCCTGGAGGGATAGTATTACAGCTGGCTGCAAAACTCACCTCTGAACCCCTTGCCAAAGAGCCTGACTCATGCAGGCAAATCAACCTGGCACCATCCACAGCACGTGGGGAGGAGATAAGCTCAGGAGTAACTGGAGACCCCAGCCCAGAGACAAAACACAGTCAGCCTTTACCTTGAGTCCTCGAGGAAGTAGCTTTAAGTTGTCAAACAAGGGCCTCTGGAGACATCTCCATAAACTGAGGCTGAGAAGGACTGCCCTGAGGCAAAGCCATGCCCTGCCACGGGGGGGCCCCTCACACTACGTTTCCTCATCAGTGCTGGTAAAAGGTATTGTCGGGCCCTGAAAGCTCAAAGCCTCTGCTCATCTACCCAGAAGCACAGCCCAGGTCACACAGGTGTGCTGTGGGTCCTTCCAAAGAAGCTCCACCCTCATCCACGACAGGAGAGCAGCTGTGGGCTCTCTTTGCCCTCTCTATCTCACACTTCTGTTCAGGCTGGTCACAGCAGCAGCATACAACATCAGCTCTGTGGTGTCTGCCTGCCTGGACACCCTTGATCAGCTCAGAAAGAAGCCCTTCTCATTACAGCTGAAGGATGCTAAAGGCTCCTGGTTCTGCCCCACAGTGACCAGCAGCACTCCTACCTCTCTCCATGAGGCCATTCATTCCCCATGGGACAAAAGACACAAAGTGACATCCAGCACAGGCAATGTTATCTCACAGGACTACCGATGCTCTCAGCAACCACATGCACAGCAGCTCCTTGGGGCAGCAGGGAGGGGGGCTCACGGGGATCTACGGAAAGTGCCAAAATATGAACTGCTAATAAGATGTATTTTCAAATATCACCACATTATGATCTATTGATCTCACACCAGAAACTTGACTTTTTCTGTGCAACATTAATTTATGTCACTTGCACATTCTGGGAGCAGCAGATTGAATGAGTGCCGTTACACTAAAATTAGGTATTGCAGCTATCAAGTGCCAGGGGCCCAAATCGTCGAGGTGCTGAGGAACCAGTCCAGAATAACAGTGGCTCTGCAAGCCACAGGGAGCACCCATCCACATGGGAGCTCGAGCACCCCCGTGCTGTGGGGCAGGACAGGGGCACAAGGCTCAGCACGGAACAGGCTCTGCTCTCAGGGCAGCACCCCTGCCCAGGAACAGCCTGGAAGATGGGCACAGCTACGAACATGAGCCAAACCCTGCCCTGAAGCAGAGCAATGCCAGGCAAGACGTTTGCAACCCCATTCAACACACAGCTGAGGGCTGATGATGCCTCCTAGGCTGGCTAAAGCCCTAAAGAACACCTGCAGCTCCTCACAGAGGTGATCTGAAACCCAAGTGTCTGGTTCTGGTAGGAACTCTAGAAACAAAGTGTCTAGCAGAAGGTTTTCACAAAAGCTGAAAATGCTCCAATGAGACTTTGGCCAAATATTTTGCTCCCTTTTAAAACAGGGCCAATCCACAGTCATTTCTAATGATCCCACTGCCTGTTTTTCAGAGTGCTCACAGAGACAAGTTGTCACCTTTAGACCACTATACCATGGCTGAGAGCATCAAGCGGGGAAGATGATGGGCTTGGAGAGGAAGAACATCCTTCCTTTGCTCCACTTCAGCTGCCAACGGGTGTGCCAGAGCTCTCTGAATAGCATTCCATTAGTGCTGCATAAAAGCAATAAAGCCCTAAAACACCCCATTACATATTTACTGAACTACACATCACACAGACTGTCCCCAGGACACCACAGGAACACTTGGAATAACAAAGCTAAGGGCTATAAGAAGCTCCAGGCCTGGACAGACACCCAGAGTGACCACGGCTGGGCTCAGGGCCCATGTGGGAGCTGGGTACACAGGAACACAGTTGAGGGGAGCCCACAGGATAATCCAACCATCACATCCAACCAAGGAAAACAGCATAAAGCTCTGTCTCCTCTGCCAGAAACTTGGGCAAGTCCCAGTTGCTGGGCACAGTTCTGCAGAAGAATCAGCATCCAGGGTGAGACCTGCTGCTGTGCCAGTGCACAGCCCTGGCTGCTGCCTGCCTGGCACCAACACACACTTTTCCCCCTGCTCCTCTGGTTTCACTTCCAGAACTTAAATTTTTACTGTTAAGCTCAATGAATTGTCAGTTCCAAATGCCTCCTGCCCACAGGAAAGGGAGCTGCCCAAAGTGCTGTCTGATATTTCCCAATAACCAACATTGTGGCACAGGGCTGTCAGGGAGCCTTCAGTGCTACACTGGCATGATGATTTTGGGGAGGTGAAATGGTGTGATGGGTTTTAGAAGACCTTTTTCTCCCTCTGCTCCCAGCACCTGGCAGGCCTACAGCACGTTTTCATAGCCAGGCATATGGAGAGATCACTGGCCCTGCTCTGCCACCACAAAGGCCATCAGATGCACCTTGGCTGGAGAGGTGAGGTCCCCACCAGCCGGTGGCCTGTGGCAGAGGACGAGCTGACAGATGTGCTGGGACAGAGCTGAGGACTAGAACGGGTCAGAGACAGAAAGGGGCGACTCCCCTCTGTGCTAACACTGGAGAAATTGAGTCAATTTGGGAACTTTTGGACATATGCTTACCCCCCACTCTCATAAGGGACAGGTTTGCTAAATCAGCACAGCTCTGCATGAGAGCTTCGCCCTTGTTAGCAAGTAGGAGGGGCACAGGACAGCCACAGCTGACCTGGAATGCACCCTCAGCTGCTGGCTATCAGGGATGCACCACAGCCCCTTGCACTCAGCAGGGCCAAGAACTCTCCACAAGGTCTGGGGTCCCTGCCTGTGACACCTGGGACACAGATCCAGAGCACGACGCTGACACAACCTCAACCAGGTCCCTGTTGGTCCAGCTCCCTGCTGCTGGAATCGTGGCAGGAAGCTGCCAGCAATGCCAGAAAACACCCTGACCACAGACTCACCTCTCCCTCCACACAGATGAAAGCAAAGCCTATGTTCTGAAGGCTCCTTCTGGAGAAGGGTTTCTCCAACACAGCTGGAGAGGTGCAGCCAATGTGCCAAAGCACAGAGGCCCTGGCACACCTGCAAAGCTCAGCCCCTGCCCTAGGAGCACGTGCCATGCAGCCACCACCCAGCCCACAGCCCTGCACATGCCCAGGAGCTGGCAGCCAGGGATGCAATGCCCGAGAAGTTTTGTGAGTTACTGTGTCCCCACCAAATAGCTCTGACCTTTTCAATATTCCATATTTTTATTGGCTGCCCATTTCCCCCCAATCCCCACAGGCTCATTAGACAGCAAGCAGCTCTGAGAGCAGCTCTGCAGCCAATGCTGTCGCACAACACTGAAAAGGTCAGAGACATGGAGGCTGAGCACAGCCCTCTCCAGAGGGTGGTTAGAGCAGGATGGGAATGCTCCTCAGCCAGCACAGGCTGCAGACCTGCTGCCCAGGAACCCTCTGGAAGCAGAGTTCCTGCTGCGGGGTCCCTGGGACAGCAGGGTCCTGCACCACAGCTGTCCTTGCTCCCAAACACACCGGCTGGCACTGCAGGAGGACCTGCTCACCCTGGTACAGATCCTCCAACAAAAACTCCCAGGAAAACACAAGCCAGGGTCAGCACTGGGGGGAGACTGCAAAAATGACTCTGACTGGTGCCACAGAGAGCCCTGAGGCTTCTGTTGGGGTAGGGGACAGGACAGAGATAACTTCCCAGAGCCTCCAGCACACTGGGGTAGAGAAGGCAACTACCCAAGGGGATTATCAGCCATCTTTAGTAATGTAAGAGGACACTGTGAGTCCAGGCCTTCCCCAAGGCATTCAGGGCAGTGAAAGGAAAAATCAGGCCTGCTAGCAGGCTGCAGGGCAGGGTAAGCACAGCATGTAGCAGCAGGGACAGCACAGCTGATTCACTCACAGCCTTTTCACTAACTCCAGTCCAGTCAAGCCATCTTACATGAAATAAGGCATGACTCTCCCTCCATATAATGCTGGCACTCCCTCTGCCTGCTCCAGAGGCGATGGGGAGCCCCAGGAGTTAACCCTTCTCCAAATCACAGGCTTCAATACCAGGAGCTCCCCTACTACGGGGTCAAAACTTACCAGGTGGCTTCAGAACGGGTCCCCTGGAGCACAAGGGTGCAGCAAAGGCCGGGTGCCCTCTGAGGGAAGGCAGGCCAGGAGCAGAGGGTGCCCTCCCTGATGGGGCACATGCCCATAGCTCCAGAAACAGCAGGCAGAGGTAGGAGCTGCACCAGGTCCATCAACACCAACAAAATAGATCCCAAAGTCCACAGGCTGGAGTCTAAGTAAACATATCTATCTCTCTCGAAGCTCAAGAAAAGCAAGAAGAGGGTCAGACCTGAGCTTAAATAAGGCTCTGAGCAGTGGTGGGGCAGGTGGGGGCAGTGCCAGGTGTGGGTGATTGGGCAGTGCCAGGTGAGGGTGATTAAGGCAATTGCAGCAATAACGGCAGTAAGCAATTAGCTTGACTCATGGCAGCTGAGCTCTCAGTGTCGGAAACACCCCCAAAAAAGACCCCCGACCCAGAGGTGGCAGTAATAAAAGACAGAAATAAAGAAGCAACAGTCACAAACACCCCAGGAGAGAGCAGAAGAAAGGGGTAGAGCCACCCGGTGGGGGCAAGGGTGGGGGAGGCCCTCGGGATGAACACCAGGGATTAACACTGCAACAGCTTCCCAAGCAAGGGAACGTATCACAGTTCTGGCAATACTTACTCAGATTTTTCTAAAATAATGTTAGATTTTTTTCATTAAAAAAATCTGGATCTGGGCAAAGGAGTGCCTTGACATTAGTGACAGATGGGATGGAAAAAATTTTGTTTGGAAAAAAAAAATCTTCATTTAAATCACATGCATGCAGAAAGCAAAAAAAACCCCTCCAGGCCCCCTCCAGGAATGAGCTGTCCCATGGCAGGAAATGGCCAGATCCTAACAGGCTGTGGGGACAAACCCCTGCCCTTCAGGTCACTAGAGGCCACAGCTGGAAGGAGCAGAGGGAACGAGTAGGGGTTTGCCCTACAGAAAAGGTGTCTTTCTTCCTCACTGGAAGGCGGTGGAGGCAAAGGGGCACCCAGCCCTCCCCGTCACAACAGACGGCCTGGCTTGGGAAAGCTGTCATCCCGCAGCTGTGGCAGTGGCACGCCCCAGGAGCCACATCGTCACCTTCTTGGCTTCACCTGGCCAAGCCCAGCGCTCCGTGCAGGGACCCTGGGACAGCATCCACCACTGTTATCAGTGAGGGCTTTCCTCGCACTGCAGGCACCGAGAGCATCAGATGAGCTTTACCTCGGGAAGTGGAGCAGCGTGAGGAGCTGTGTTTGCCCAGGAAGGGTGGGGAGAAGGGAGGAGTGAGGGGCAGAAGGAGGGCCGGGATGAGCACCGGTGCAGGGGAGGGAATTACAAAGTATCTGCCCTTGTGGTGAAACCGGCTGGAGATGATCTCCCACTGCTCCTGTTTTGACAGCCCAAACGCACTTGCTCGCACAATATCTCAGTCTCGTTAAAGGTAATTACAGTTCTTCCTGTGTAATGAGATGGTTTTTAAAGGCCATTCAAAAGAAATTTTCTATAATGAGGTTAAGGGTTTTATGGTGTTATACATCAAGGGAGCTGGTAATTGGTCGGATCCAGGCAGCATCCTGAAGCAGGGAGATAGGAGGTTCTGTGAATAATAGGCTAGTACAGAGTGCAGAGTCTCCAACATGTTTTTGGTTCTGCAGAGAAGGGAGAATAAAAGTGAAAGAAAAGAGAAAAAGGAAAAGGCAGAGAGTCGGATGCTTCCAGCTCCTGCAGGAGTGCGGTGGCTTCGTCCATCTTGCTTTGGGTGGGTTCTGAGCAGCTTCATGAGCGAAGGAGGTGCAGTGTGTGTTTTTTGGGTGGGAGATGCCACTCCGTTGGCTGGCAGAGGGTGGCAGCTGGCTTGGTCCCCAGCAGGCAGCAGGACAGGCCAGGCAGGGACTGCCTGCACAACAGGGCATGGCTGTGAGATCTGGCCAATCCAGACCTGCAGCCACCCCCGCCTGCTCCATCTGGAGGGAGGGAGAGCAGAAAGCTTTGCCTGGGCAGGGATGTCCCCACTGCACACAGGACATGGCTGTGGTGGGCACAATGCCACGTGGGTGGGGTGTAGTTCCTGACTCTTACTGCCCCCAACAAATCCCAGGTCCCTCCCTCAAACTGTGCAGGAAAAGCCACAGCAGACCTGTCTCCCAGCCCTCAGATCAAAACATTTCCCTGCTGGATTGCTCCTTGGTTATTATTGCTGCTGCTTCCGCTCCCTCCCATCTCCTCTGTTCTTCCAGGGCCTCCCAGCAGCAGGATCATTATTCCAGAGTGTTTAGTGGCAGCTCCCCAGAGTTGCTGCCCAAGGCCTGCAGCATTTCTCCATATTTAGAAGCAGCTGATGGTGGCTCAGACACTGCTGTGGGTGAACAACAGGGAGCTGAGCTGGAAGAGCGGCTATTTTGGTGCCACCCCCAGCCCACGAGCCTCAGGCAATAGCAACTCTGCAGCAAAACTGCTTCCCTTGGTATCTCCAGCCCACTTGTTCGTGGTGGAGTGGCATCAGAGAGACAAGTACCTGAACTCTGGTCAGCTTGAGTGCTCCTCTGATTGGAAAATGAGCCTGTAGACACACGGAGTTTCACCCACCACTTGTGCTGGCGACACTGGAGCAGTCGGACAAGTGCTCTGGAGACGGTAGGGAGGATGCTCTTCACATCACTGCCACCTTCCCTGGGAGGACTGCTGCTTAGGGGGGCATGGCTGAACCCCAGCTTCCCCTGAAACCTCAGTGTGCTGTTCCTGCACAGCTGAACCTCCTGTGAACTTTGAAAGGTATCTGAGTAGAGTTTTTGTTTGTTTGTTTTAATTTTCCCAAGGGTTACCTGCCCATACACTCACTTTAGAGTTCACAACTTGCCCATAGCTAGGCCCAAGCTCTGGATTGTGATCTCATGTCACAGTGGGGCAGTGGAATCGACTTCCAAAAGCATGGACTGACTCCAGGACATGTGGTGCTGGAGCTGAAATCCTTTGAAAACCAGGAGCAGCTGGAGGTGAGAATTTGTGGGCAAATCCTGCAAAATCCTGAGACTGCACTGTGGCTGGAAGAACTACCCTGGGACTCAGCCCCCTAATTTGGCTTCGTGGCCTTATTCCAATCTGAACCTCCCAGTGCTTTTTGCCCCTGTCTACTACTGTAAACACAAAAACTGCTAGACCCTCAGGAAACGGTTTTTAATGGCTGGAACTCCCAGGTCCTGCTTGGCTGAGGCCACGGGCAGAGGTTGCAGCAGGAGAACCTCTGGTGACCTTGTCAGCAGACACGGTGGAGGGTGCATAATGAAGGCCCACATCTCATTTCCAAGTGGAAATCCCATGTTTGAGCACCTATAAACTCCATCTGGGAAACAAGAGCAGGAAACACCTCCCAAGCCCTTGGTTTCAAACCACACTGAAGCACATTTTGCAGATGCCACCAGTTGCTGGGTAACATACATTACTCACCTTATTCTGCCCGAGGAGTTGCATTTAATATCCTGCCTATTTCTGTTTTGTAAAGACCAATTAAATATTAAAGGCATTTATCAAGGTTTAACGCTGCAGTGAGTCCAACAGCACAGATGCCAGTGATGCCAGTGCTTGTGGTTTCTGTGGAGAGGTGCAAGTGGAGTCATGGAGCTGCTCTGCTCCATGGCAGGGACACGGGTGGCCCAGGGGACTCAGGAGGGGACACTGGAACCCTTTTCAGCTCCAGGCCTCTGCAGAGAGAGCTGGGAAAGTCCAAGAGGCACCCATTCTCAGAATGCATCCCCAACCAGGATGTGAAAGCTCCTTGTCATGTACCAAAACCTTCCTCCACTATGCTCTGGAAACCTGAAATCACAGTAGCTGGTTTGGGAATTTGTCAACTCACTGTGTTTTTAGCAGTAAATACCAGTGTGTTGAAATTCAAAGCCTCTCAAAGAGAGGATCAATTGTGACAAATTACCCACTTCACAAAAATCCTGGAAAAAGGCTCAGAAGGTCAAAATGTCCCATTTTTGACACATTTGAAATGAGAGAAAATCAATTCTTCGGTTAATAAATCTAAGGTAATTTATAGTTTGCAAAAAAGAACTAGAAATGAAAAGCAACTATCAAAATGTTTTGAAAGCATATAAAAAACCCCGTTATTCAGTGTACTCAAAAGAGGGTTTTTCAAGATTTTTTTTTTTTCTTTTACTGCTATTGGAGTTTTTCATCTCTGTTGCTGGTGGGAACTCACTTCTTTTCTATCTCAGGAATTGCAGGGGTGGCGAGATGCTTCCTGAGGCAGTTCTGGCCTCGCTCACAAGGCCTCAGACGGATTAAGGCTGTTATTGCCTTTACCAGATGCCAGAGGCCTCCGGAGGCTCCGGGTGAGCCTGTCTGCAGTCAGGCAGCCCTCTCCCCCTTTGAGTGCCCGCCCTGCTACGGCGGGGGGCGAGGAAGACCCACCGGATCAGCTGCCACTGTCGCGACACGCTGACGGCAGGGCAGGGCGCTGGGTGCAGCCCCAGAGCAGGCCCCATGGAGCCCTGGCTATCCCCGTGCTCCCCTCAGCGGGCAGAGCCTCTGGAAGCAGTGCAGGTGACGGTGCTGAGCAGGGAGCAGGTAAGTGGAATGCCTTCCTTGCCCTCCCTATCCCCCTCAGCCCGGTGAGGTGCTGGCCCTGCCACGATCTGCAGCGTCTGACCCCGCGTTGGAAAGCAAGACCACGCTCTTAGGCAGCATAAAACCTACAGGCCTGGAAAAAGGGTATCCTGGTCACCAGCCCTCTGCCACCATTTGGCTCCCTCGTGGCTGTCCCACCAAGGGCCTTGTGCCACCACTGGTGTCCCCGTGCCTTGGGGTGGGCTGTGCTGGGGCTGTCTGGGGCTGCGGGGCTGCAGTGCAGGCGGGCAGGTGCTTTGCAATTGGCATCTGTGCAGAGATAAAGGCAGCAGAAAGGGGAAATAAGCTGATAGAAATAAGGGAGGCTGAGATAACGAAGCAACAGCCAATATTTCCCATGATGAGTAATAGGCACCCTGTTAGGGGTACAGTGAGAGAGGGAGACAGCCAGTCCCTCCCTCTCCCTGCACACTTCTTCCCCCTCTCCCCCCCTCCTTCCTTGCCCTGCTCCCCCTGAGTAAATCTTTCATCCAGAATAACGTCTCTCTTCATAAAGAGAGAAGGAATTAAATATTTCACGAGACTGCAGTCAATCTTGCAGGGCCCTTCTGTTGACATTTCAAACATATATTTGACATTGCTTTCTCATTCCCTCCTGGTGGAGCAGAGAGCTCTGCAGAAAACCCTCTGCAGGGGAAGGGACACTGTGGGCTGTTCCAAACACCCTCATGGGCAACAAGATGGAGGGAGCAGCTCTCTGCCACTGTGCGTCCCCTCCTTTTACCTCCCCTCCTTTTCCTTCTCCCTCCCTCTTCCTCCCCAGCTCCCCCAGAGCATGGGCAGCCCCTGTCCTCTGTTTTGTCCCTTCCTGCCAGTACAAGTTGAGCTGTCTCCTACTTGTGCCCAAGACAGGACCTAAAAGCCACCAGTTGAGCAGTGCTGGGAGTTTGATAAAGTTCCATCCTGAGAGAATCCCTGCCCCTCTGCTGTGTGGCAGCTCTAGCAGCTCTTCCCTTGTGGGCAGAGGTCACATGGGGAAGAAGATAAAGGCTGGGGTTTCTTTCTGTTGCCTCCCTCTACATGTCAGGTGGACATTGAAATCTGGAATGAGGGTGATAAGAGACCTTCTCCCCAGAATCTACATCCTCTACCACCAGACACAAGAAGGCTTCTGCAGCATGAAGACAGTGTTAAGCAGCAGCATTAGCTACAGGGTCTGCTTGCTCCATGAGAGGAGCCAAGGTCGACTTGCCAGACCTCTGGGAAACATCGTCACAAGGCTAAGAAACTGGTAGGAAAACCACTAGGAAAACCCTGGAGCTGTGCCACTCCCCAGGCTCCTTGCGCAGAGTCTCCCTCACACCTGGAGCACTAAGGAGTGGGGAACCCTCGGCCCCATGCAAGAAATAAGGGAGAGGAAAGGTGGAGGGACATTCCTTTATCAGCAGCAGCATATCCAAGTGCCTCTCAAGCACGTAAGCCATCTTCAAGAGCTTCCCAGGTGCCAGAAACCCCAGCTGCTCTCTGGGCTGCTTCCAAAACCTCCAGTGTCCCTGTCACATCCCGGGAGGCACAAGCCAGCAGCACGCCCAGCGCTCGCAGCAGGGCTGGCCAGGCTGGGTGCCATGTTCCCACTCGCAGGGTGCCACGTCCAGGCCGTCACCCCCTCTGAGTGCTGCTCTGGGAACTACCCCCAACCCCTGTGGCCCCTCAGTGTCTTCTCCCTGCTCTCGAGAGAGGGGAAAACAGCAAAACCATCACAGCAGCTTTTCTGTGGCACCTGAAAACAAGGAGGTGAGGACAAGAAGCAGCTTTGCAGCAGACACGAGGTGATGTTTCCAGAGCAGAAGGAAGATCACATTTCACCCCCAAAGTCACACCTCTGACCTAAGGCATCCACTGCTCTTTCCACTCCTTCTACTAAAACAAGCCTCATGGTAACCCCACTGCCTGGGGAAACTGGGAGAAACAGAACTGGTTATGAGGAGGGATCCTAAGTGCTTTTAAACCCCACATCACATCCCCAGGGTCCCAGGATGTGGTTTGATGGCTTGTGGTGCTTACAGGCAGATTATTGCTCTACAGACACAGCAGCAAATTGCTGCAGACCAGAGGGGGAAGGAAGGTTCAAAGTTTTTTGGGAAAGCTGGACAGATTTCAGGAGCATTCTTGTATTTAATGAGGTTTTACAAATTGTTTCCAAGGTTCCTACAACTCCTCTGGTGTATCAGTTGAGCCAATCCCTTTCTTCTTTTTAAGTTCTGTATTTAAAGATATATTTAATCTCCCTGTTAAAATATTTCCCCATTTCTAGTAACATTGCAGAACTAAGATTTTCATCTACCGCTCTGACTCAAACTCTTGCTGTAACCTTATTCAGATCAGCAGAGGTTGATGTTTGCAGATCAAAAGGGAAGATTTATGATCACTGGTGTTTCCCCTAGAAACACCCACAACCCTCACAGGCTCATGGAATGAGATCCGATGACACCAAGTCAAAGCCAGGCAATTCCAGGCTGGAAAGATGATACCAGTGGTTAAGAGCAAAGGAAAGGGAGTAACAGAGCTGTTGACTGAAGAGCACAATCTTCTGCCCTGCAGCACCTCTTGGGCCAACGCAGCGTTGCCAAAGGCAAAGTTCTTCCCCAAGGAATGCTGCAGGGACCCTCGGAAGGGCAGCGGGACCGGGACCCCCCAACACGTCGGCTGGGGACCACAGGTCCAACACAGCCACCACACGGGACCCAAAGCGTGGCTGGAGCCCTGCAGTGAGCGCCAGGCAGGAGGGTGAGCTGAGATATTGCATTGATTTCTGCTGGCATTAAAGCTCCAGGAAGAGAAAAATACCTTACGCTGCAAGGAAGCGTTCTGCAGTGAGGCGTTTATGTGCCAGTTCCCTTCCCTGCTAATTTTTGCTTTGTCAAAGCCACTGGAAAGTATTTCTTATGACTGACAAAGCAGTGGGATTTATGAATAGGCAAATTAAGAATAAAGAGGGAAGAAATAAATCTGTTGATAAAAAAGCTGAATAATTCAGTTGAGGATCAGTTACTTGAGTCGATTCCCTCAGAATTTGAATGAAATAATTTTTGCTTAAAGTAAGTTTGTCTTTTGGTTTGAAACCCTGCGAGCCGGAAAGCAACATATTTGCATTTTGCTTTCCAATACATAAACCGAGACTTCATTTTGTAGGCTTTCTTGTTGAATAATCTGCTCTAATTTAATTGGAATTTGAATCCTATAAAAAGCATTTTCTACTTAGTTTTCTACTGATCTTGGGTATTGAGATTTTGTGATCTGAAAAAGCAATATGTCTGCGTGTGCTGATTACCATCCTCAGAGGAGCTTCATTGTCTTCGTGTTTTCTGCTGAATAATCTGTTGAATCTAAAATGCAGTTTTGACTTAGCTCCCTATTGATATTTTTATTTTAAAATGCTATGATATGAAGAGCAATTTGTTTGTATTTTCTGCTGGGAAGTGTTTTCTGTTGAAGAATAGGAGGGCTGATTCTCATAATGTTTACAGGAATAACTAAGTCAACAGAATTACTCCCACAATTAGCTTTACCTGGCCTTAATGGCCAGATATTGAGACATTTAAAATGCAAATGGATCTCTATGGGGCAAGTGAAGAGGGCACAGACACCTCATCTTCCTCAGCTTTTCTCTCCAAGTGCCTAAGTACCTAAGATCACTGGACTCAAGGATACTTAGGGATCTCTTCCAACTCAGGATACTCTGTGATATTTTATGATACCTTTATAACTCCAGCCAAAAATTCCATAGAAAATGGGACAGGTTGGAAAAAAATAGGCAACAGTAAAGTTTGGTTTTGCTTCTGGATGCCCAGGGAAAGCCACTTTCTCCTGCCTGGCTTGGAGCAGACAATCCCAGGGCATAGGGACATCCCGGCGTTGAGGTCAAGACAGGGACACACCAGACTCAGACACACCAGGACTGAAAACAAGGAACTGTAGGCACTGAAATACCTCTGCAGGTCTGGGACAAAGCCCTGCCTGGGAAAACCAGTCCTGTCTCATCTGTCAGCCTCACTGAGCCAGGCCCTGCACATTATCTCTGCCATGGCTTGTACTGCCTAATCACTACCAGGCTATGTACAACCTGGCATATCCTTTAATCACAGCAGCAATCGTAAGAAATTAAAATAAATTTATATATGTAATAATCACGCAGCCCTGGGTTATCAATAATACAAGAGCAGCTTGTAGAGAGCAGGCGGATGAATGAATCCGTACCCCATTCCTGCTCTGCCACAGCCGATCAGAATTCCCAGCAGCAGGCAAGCACTGCTGCCCGAGCTGCTGCTTGAAAACAAAATGGACAGCAGGAGGGCTGGGGGGAATATAGCATTTCATTCCCTGCATCAACAGAAATGGATTAATATAAGACAGGGATCCTCTGAGCAAGGGCTGGGTAAAATATCACCGTGAGGACAGGAAAGCTACATTGACCGTGAAATAATTCCAAAGGGCAATATCATAATTTTGGTATCCCTTCTGTCTCCTGGGTGTTATTTCACCACCCCTGTCATCAAAACAATGCTACAGACCACATTCATAGTGCTGGAGACTAGCAGACTGATTCGCACAGCCACGCTATCGCACTGATGGGTGTCTGGTGTCTCCCTGCTGCTCCCCTATTTGAGGTGGGATACCAGGATGGAGTCACCACAGCCTTGGCAGGCACTGGAGATGGGCAAGTCTGCCCATCTGGGTGAAGGGCACCGGCTGGATTAGCCAGATGCTGAGGGCACTGTGGCACGACCTTCAGCGGGGAAAGAAAAGACAGATTTGGCTCTCTTACAGGCAGCCACAAATCCCCCTGACCTCGGCAGCAGCGGGGCAGCTGTTCTGCAGGGCACAATTTGATTTCCAGAGTTTAGGAGTTCAATGCCAACTGTTCAGACATGCATAATCCCCCACTTAACTACAGGCGACCACGTGCTGGCGAGGCCCAGAGGCCTTGGCGGGAGGAGCCCGGGATGCACGCGGCTCTCAGCGGGTGCAAATCCAAGGCAGGGCTGTGCTGAGCACCTTGTTGGTGCTGTGGCAGTGAAAGCCCCCTCCACAGCCATCCTGAGAGCGCCTAAGCTCGTGGGGCTGCTTGTTTGCCTCACATTTGCTTTTCTTTTGAGAAGCAGGGCTGAGAGTTGCAGGGGGCGAGGTCTCCCCAGGCATCAGAAGACAGCCCCTGGGCATAAGGAACCACGCTGGCAGCACACATTCACTGTGCATCCCTGGCACAGCGGTGCGCACACCCATCTCTGTAAGACACGGTAGCAGAAAGCCCATGCTCCAGACTTCAGTCAATAAGCAGATGGCTCCCCAGCACTATCATTTTACAACATTACAGCTTCTGCTCTGCTCATGCAGTAAACATTTTCTGGCTTATTGCATGAGGAAAGGTGGCTACCGTGGCTTTGCAAAATTCTACATTTCCTACATTATCTTTTTATCAAATGCTTTCGGGGTGGAGGCAGGGAAGAGCATTTCTATTTTCAATTTACATCCTGCAGGACACAGCTTTTTCTCTGAATCCCAGTGGGTTTTTCTTCTTGTTTGCCTCCTTCCAGATTGTCATAGCTCTGTCACAGTTTGTGGGGAACCGGGAGATGGAAGGCTGTTACGCAGACATCAAGGGGTTGCAATTGCATGCTGGTAAACATGAGAGCAAGAGGGATTTCTGATGGTATTAGAAACCACAAGATATCTGCAGATGTAAGTGTTCCTGGAGGCAGTGGGTCTAGCTGTTAGCAGAGCAATTAGACCTGACGTTATTCCCAGCCCTGCCGCTGCCCTGCGAGTCACTGCGGAGGAGGGGACGGGGTCCATGTCCCACCCACTTGGTGGCAGCTCCATGGCACATGTGGGTCCCTGTATCTCACCCTTCAGCCAAGCCACTGCTTACTTCCACCCGGGCCTTACAAGCTGGGGGAAGGGGGAAGGAAATGATCTGGAGGATATGGCACGGTGCCTTGCTTTACATGTAGTGCAATTACTGTGCTGGCATTTTCCCTGTGTTCGGAATAAAAATGTCAATAAGGAACAAGTTATTAAACCAGAAAGAGGGTGGAAATGGCAAGAGCTCATGCAGGCTCGAGGGCCTGGGCATTACTGCAAATGCAGCCTGTTCCTGCAGTCCCTGATCAGTCCCTGGGATCAGGCCAGTCCCTCCCTTCAGTGCTATAAGACCGATGCACTTGGGGCTCCCCAGCCCAACAAGGCACTGGAATAGAGTGGGATGGTCAGGGACTGGAGCACACAGTGTACAACAAGCTGGGTTGGGTTGTCAGCCTCCAGACCGGCCTCCTTCACTCCCCGTAATCCTAAGGCTGCCCCAGTAAATGAAAATGTAATTTTCTCTTTTAATGAGACTTTTCTGTCCTTTTTACTTTTGCCTTTTCCTTTCCAAGCCTTTCCTTGGTGCCCTGCTGAGCTTTCTGCCTCCACCATTCCCTCCAGAGGCCTCATCAAGGAATGACGTTTCCAAAGGAAGCAGTGCAATTCCATACTGCTGCTGAACCTCAGGGTCCCTGCATCCAAGAAGGCTCTTGGCAAAGAGCACCCCCATCACTGTGAATACTGGAGGAGACCCAACCATGCCACAGGGTGCAGGAGGAGGATGACAAGGAGAGAGGGATGCTCACAGCCAGACGTGGGTATGTTTGCTCACATGGAGCCCAGCAGGTAGGACAAAGGCTGAGGGGCAAGAACCTGGGTGCCCACAGCCCCTGGCAGCAACCACAGTGCAGCCCAAAGAGCCAGGGCAAGGAGCGCATTCATAGCACCCTCTTGACCATGGATGGTGAAACGATTCCGAATACCTCCACTCTCCTGCACCTACAGTGCCCCCCTCTCCCTGTTTTCAATTATGAAAGCAAAACAACACACACCAAAAAAAACCCCAAAAAACCCAAACAAACAAACCAACCAAAAAAAAAATAAAAAGCCCTCCAGGAATTAATTAATGATTCACGCTGGAGCCTTGGCAAACCTTGCTCTGCAGAAGTTCAAAGCAGGAACAATAAGTATTTGGCAAAGAGGGGGCAGTGGGCTTGTGCTTGGCAGCGTGTGGTGTGGCGTGCTGGCAGCGTTGCTCCCGTCACGGAACCCGACACCACAGGGACCGCGGGCACTGCCCGGCTGCTCCGAGCCAACTGTCACATCCTGCAGGCCGAGGGATCAGCCACAGCCCAGCTGGGAATAACTGGGGACAGAGGCTTGGGAGGAACACAGCCCTGCTGCCAGCGGTGGCTGTGCCTGCTCTGCCTGCACCATCCTGTGTGCCCTCCTGAAAATCTGGGCCTGAGCCACTCCAACTCTGCATCCTGGAGATTTAGGATAATGAGAGATCTTTAATGCAATTAATAGATGTCATGGGACATGGTCTTGTGAGTCTAGAGCAAATGAGGCTTGGATAATTGGTGCTGAAACACATATATCAGGGAGATGATTTCTTTCCCCCCCGCCAGAGCTGGAGGCTGGAACACGCTGTCGACTGATCCCGTACAAATGCGTTTGGCTATTCGCTGGCGGCAGCTTCCAAAGTTCTGGTGTGGAGCCTCTGCCAGGCAGGCCTGCAATCCTAGCAGCAAACAAGCTGTCACTTGGTTGTTAAAAGAACTGCCTGGAAAGTGGCTTTATCCCCACACGCCTGCACAAACACCCGCGCACGTGCTCACGTGCATGGAAGCAGCCAACAGGCACCAGTGGCAGCAGCTTTTCCGGTTGCCCTGAGCACTGCCTGCTGCCCCACTTCCCTTCGGATCAAGTGGGGGCTCACTGGGGGTGCAAAGGTGGCTTTTATCTATGGCATCCCCAGCCCTGGTATGGTCGCAGTAGGAGCAGAGTGGTCCGACTGCCCTGTGGCAGGGGAGAGGGATGCCCCCCACAGCATCCTACCAGAAGGATGTGGCACCTCCCAGCACCGTCCCCAGCAATGGGCCTACACCAGCACAGGACATGGTCCTCCACGGACACCTCCATCCCTCAGTGGTCTGGTCAAAGCCATAAATAAATCCACCTCTACATTGCCTCAGCAGCACCTCCAAATACCAGACTAGGACACATGCTGTTTCCACAGCTCCCCAAACCTGCTCCAGGGGCATTTGCAGGGCACAGGCAACCAAAAAGCCATGAATTTTCATAAACTGCAATATCCAGTCTGTGCAAGATTCCTAAATGAAAAGTTTTGTTTTGCACTGAACTCAGTGAATCAAAATCACCTGAAGAACAGGACTCAGGAAAAACCCAAGCCCCAGCTTTTCACTGGGAAATATTCAGGAATTTTGCCGCAGTAAGGGAAAAAGTATTTCAATTCTCAAGCACGAACCATAATAAATGTTAAATACAACCTGGATATTAAATTAAAACATAAAAGTCAAAACACATCAAATGGAAGAGACACATTTGAATTTCCTGGACACTGTCAACAGACAGAAGCCAGAATGATTTGCTTCAATACTCTCCCACCTGAATGTTGGCTCCATGGCTACATGCTGATTCTGATAATGCAGTGTGATAAAAAATACATTTTCCATGGAAAATTTTACCCCTGATACCCTCTGCCTCCATTTCCAGAGTGTCTGATGGATGATGCAGAGGATGGAGGTGGTGTCCCTCCAGGGCAGGTCCCCAGCAGAGAGGGGACCAGCCTTGAGATGCTGCCCCACACTTGGCTTGCACAAGACCAGGGGAAATGGACCCAGCCTGCACCCCTTAACAAATGGGAAAGCATTCCCATGGGTTGTTAAGCATTTGTGTATGGGTTTGGAAACCGTAGCCGTGCCACCACATTGTAATTGCGGATAAAGACAAAGTGGGCCACTGGAAAGCAACAGAGCACAAGGCTGGAAGAAGGGCTCTGTTCCCTTCCCCACCCTTTCCCAGCACTCACTGGAACGATGGAGATGGCAATGGGCAGCCTGAGCCATCAGTTGTGCACCAGAGTAACTCTGCCAACCAGCCCTGGGCACTCCTGGTTTGCCAAAGTCAAGCTGGCTGGGGACCAGGCTGTGCCGAGGCAAGAACTGTGAGGGTTTCCTAGGGACAAATCACTTCTGACAGCAAAAGTGGGACTCAAACCCTGGCTGGGCCCACTCCTTCAGCGCAGCCCCAGTCCCTGCAGATGTACCTGTGGGGCTCCAGCCCCCTGGAGCAAACCCACAGCATCGAACAGATGCCTGTTTAAAAACCAAAGGTGGGGAATAGCAAGGCCTTGGTTTATTGCTACGCATCCCTGTGTTTCTGTGGCAGAGGAAGGGTACCAGGAGACATGTCTGGCTCACAGAGCGTTTAATGAAGGTTTAGCACTTCATTAGGCAGCCCTGGAGCCCTGTGAAGCCCCACTCTCCCCTCTGGGTCAGCAGTGCCAAGGGCACCAGGCTGGTGCCAGGGTGTGGAGAGACCAGAGTGCCTCGGCCACTGCTGGGGAGGGACCAGGCTGTGAGAGTGCCAAGCCCTCCTGCCTGGCAGGGCTCACCACATGACACTGGTGGGTTCAGCCCCAAGTGCTGCTGCCTTGGGGGTCGGTCCCCCCTGCCTGTCCTGCCTGTACCCCTACCCGCTGTACAGCAGCACAGTACCAGAGCCACCTGAGGGGAGCAGAGACCAGGGCTGGCTGCTTTCTGCAAGGCCAGGGCTTCCCCAGGCCCTTGGGCACCCCACGTTAGCACAGCCCACGGACACAGCCTGGCTCCAGATGCAGACCAGACGAGGCTAATGCGTGCAACACCTTCGAGTCAGAAGTTAAAGAGCAGCTGAGAGGCAGCTCTGTGGCCATCTGCCAGGTGATGCAAGCAGTGCTTTCATAATTCAACAGGCAATAAAGTATTAGAGCAAGGTAAGGCCAGCAGCCTGTCTCAGGGAAGGTATCTTGAGAGCAGGGCTAGCACCTGAATCCTCAAGCCTCCAGGTGTGTACGTGCAGAGGGGAAGTACAGACGCCCTGCGAACACCCTGCAGACCTCGCTGCAGGAGCGGGTAAAAGCAGGTGCTTCTTTAAAGGGTTAGATGGTATTGAGATGAATGAGAACAGGAAATAGAGTTGGACTAATGAAGGCAGCAGTGTGGAAAGTCCTCAGCCCTTAGGGGCTAGGCTGAATAGCTGGAAAGAAGTTTTACCTAAGATCTGCCACTTTCTGTTAGACTCGTAGTGCAGAGCACGTTCTCCTGCACTGGGGATTCATCAGCGCCAGCTGCCAGGGAAAGGGAGATGGGATGACTTCCTGAGGGGTTCCTCCAGTTCTGCCACAAGTTGTCAGGTTCCAGAGCACCTGTGCAAGCAGCAGGGAAGGAGCTTCTCCGGATGCCATTCCTGCAGAGTGCAGTTACAGGTCCTGGATTTTGCAGCATCACAAAGCCACAAAGATGGCACTTGGCTGAGGTCCCACCCTGAGGAGCCATGAAACAGCCTGGGTCTCCCTGGGTGACTTGCCAGACCCACCCACCCAGCTCCCCACTTCCCTACAAACTGCCTTGCTAATCTCCAGTTTTGCTGACCCAACGGGGCCTTGGGACCAGTGGTGACGGAAGGGGAAAGAAGATGGCAACTGGAAAGCATCACTTAAGATACATCCGGAAACCACCACTTAAGATACAGTCCAGCACGGGAATCCCAAAGGCCTGACATTGCCCAGCCAAAGGGTGTTCATAGCTGGCACAGGCAGCTCTCCTGCCTGGGGAGATGGGAGGCACCGGGAGAGCCTCGGAGGCACAAGGAGGGTTAACTAGCAGCCATGGGAGCAGAAAATGAGGTTCCAGTTATTAGTTGATTTATTGGTCTGTCCTCAGTTGGCACTCAGGACTCAGAAGAAAATGTTCCACTCCAAAGCATTAAGCATCTTCAAAGAGCAGAAGCATTAAAAATTGAAATCATAAAATAGACATGTAAATATAGCAGAGGTAAACGGGGCAGCGAGGAGAGGAGAGGAGCAGAGCCAGCCCCAGCCGAGCCTGCAGGGCAGGGAAAGGGCTGTGCCAGGGGCTGCAGCCATGCTGGGCTGGTTGCATCCCCCCAGGTTGGGGGGAAAACCTGCAGGGAAGCTCTGGATGGCTTCCCTGAATGACTGCCCTGCTCACTGAGCTCTGTGGGGTGTAAACGTGCTGGAGGGCAGAGCTGCCTTGCTGGATGTGTGCAGGAGCCTCATCCCACGGCCCCTCACCGCCCTCCCCTGGCCTATACTCAATACCCTAAAGTCTCTAGGGGTTTATACTCCCCTTCTTCCCCACCAATCCTTCCCAAAATACTTCCAGCATGACAAGAGAGGGGGAGTGGGGCCGCCTGCCAGCAGTTCACCAAGTCGAGCAAACCCAATGAAGTCACCCAGTTCTCCACCAGGAGTCACAGCTGAAGGGCAAACTAATGCTGCCACCTCTTCAGACAAGTTGGTCACATGCAGTGTTTCACAGAGTCAGGTACAAGCACTCACTCTCCTCCTCTCCTACAGGAGCAGGGCAGAACAGACCCAAACTCCTCTGGCCAGCTGCCTGCAAGGCAGCAGGACAGTGCCACCCTTTCCAAAGCACCTGCTGAAGGAGAGGGCTCAGCAGCACTCCCCAAGTCTGAGGATGGGCTGCTGGAGGTGCTGGTCCCTTCCTGGGCATAGAGGAAGGGAAGGAAACTGACGCAAGTCACTACCCCTGCGTAAAGCCCCTTGCTGGGCCTGGGAAGTGGGCACTGAGAACTGCTTCACATGTTGCTCCAGCATCTGGCCCAGCGTAAGGCACCATCTGCCAGCAGGGATGGCAAGCCAGGAGAAAGATGTGGAAAAAAGAAAAGGGAGGGAGGAAGGGAGGGAGCGAGGGAGGGAGGGGACAACAAAAAACCTCCTTGCCACAGTGGGAACGTGCATCTGGCTAGGGACTGGCATTTGAGGACAAGTGTGTGGCAAACCCATTCTCCTTAAGAACAGCAAGTGGTGCACCAGGCTGCCTGCTGGCTGTTTTCAGAGCTACCTGCAGAGATACTGAGCCTTCCTGGTTTGCCACTGCTTCACAGAAGGCTGGTAGATGCTCAGCCCTTCTCCAAACCCACATCAGACTGTGCTCAGGGGCCTTGAACCTCCACACGCAAGAAGTAAACCCCTTCAAGAACCAGCAAACTGGCCAAGAGACAAAACATCAGGCAGCCACGTGAGTGGTCACGTGAGCCCCTAACCTTTCAAACCTCTGCAAGCACAACCATCATCTTGGTAAAGGTCTCTGGTGAGGAGCTGGGAAATCACCACGTCCTCCAGAGTGCTGGAGTCCCTGAAGGGCCCTGCCCCACGTGCGGTCAGCAAGAGAGACCACCACCACTGCCCCTCGCTATGCTCTGGCACAAACTCAGCTCTCTTGGCATCCGTACCTATTTTTCCTCTACACACAATTTTTTCTTAATTGGGAGCTTGTTAATTATCCCAATACTTTGCAGAGGAAATAAACAGCAATTAGAGAAATAAGTGGTATTTTTATTCCCTGGCACTCTCGCAGAGCTCCCTGACGCCTCCCATCCATAGCTCCCACACGGGCACATGTTGCTGCCTGCTCCGGCGTCGCTGCCCGAGCGCTCTGCTCCGTCTGTTCCCTGCGAGCAGGGCGCTGTGCTGGTGGGCTGCCGTGCTCTCCCCCGGGGAGGAAGCGTTACTGTGTGAAAGCAGCAGGCTGTCCCGCTCTAATCTGCTTTAAAAGTCATAAATTGCTGAGAAAAGCCAGTTTTCCTGCACAACAGAAGGTTAGCGTGTTTAAAGAGAGCACTGGAACTGTTTTTATTAATCAGAACTGCCATAAAGAAAGCATTTTAATTAACATAATTATCCTGTTTGAGAGAAGCAGCCCGTACCTCACAGATACTTTTCAAACTAAAGATGCGGGCTGTCACAGTCAGTCATAATTAAGCAAAATGAGTTGGTTTTCCTTGCTCTGTGTCTGCCTCCTTCTAGCCACACACTTCCCCTTTCCTCTTACACCCAGTACAAGGCGAGCAGAGACATCATGCCATGGGAGTGGCAAGGCAGATCCCCATCCCTGCATCCCTGCCTCCAGCATGGACCAGTTGGGGTTAAGCTCCGTCCAAGCCAGCAGTGCCAACTCTGGGCATTGACCAAGCTGCAAACAGTCAACCTGGAAAATGGAGGTGGCTATAAAAAAAACCCCACAAGATCTGTACGACTTTGTTTGCAGCACAGTCTCAGAGTCAACAGATAAAAGATTTATTCTCATTGAAAAAGACAAAAAAGAAAAAGCATTGAAAGCCTGGCACTGGGCCGCCAGCCAGCACTGAGAGAGAGAAGCTGGTAAGGGGAATAAAAGCTGACACAGGCAGGCAGCTGTGCAGGTCTGGGTTTCTCTGAGCACCCTAGACGCAAACTGGACCCTGGAGGGTAGTGATTCCACCAGGAGCCTTCAGCAGCAGCCCTCTTCCTCCACCTGCCTGCTTCTGCCTGCAGCATGAGGCTCCACCACATGCCTTAGGCAGCATCTTTCATGCTTCCTCCTGACACAGTAACAGGCTCAGTAGCTCCCTTGGCACATCCCTGCCTGCCCTTTGCCTTTGATACTGATGTGCCCCATCCAAAGGACAAGATGGGGCACATTGGCTACACAGAGCAATGAGGCATCACCTCCAAAACCTGCCAAACCTCCAAACCTCGTGCTTCAGCCACGACCTGCTACACCACCAAGGTGTCCTGGAGCAGGACACAGACCTAGGGCTGAAGGCAGCACCTTCAGCAACCAGCCAAAGTCCCTTAATGGCAGCACCGTTCAGTATTTTAACAGGTGTTTTAAAGGATACTCTGCTATTTGGCAGAATGTGAGGTGTAACAGACTGTTAACAAACAGTGTTTTTAATTAAAATCTCCTTTATTTATAAAAGATGTCTCTGAGTTGATGGGTCTGCAGGTGACCATGCTGAGCTCTCAGCCCTGTGTCCCAACGGACTGTGGGAACAAGAGCACCCACCTCGCCCACACAGCACCCAGTGCTGGGTGACATGTTCCCTCACTGCCAGTCAAGACCTTCTATCTGCAGCAGAACAAGGCAAAAAACTTTGAAAGAGGTATTTTTAGATAGTTTTTTTCCTTCTTTTTTTCTTTTTTTTTGGCATGGTTTCCTTAGGAAAACAAGTCTTGTGCCATCACGTGCTCCACGTGTTGTCTGTCTCCCCTAATTACTCTCCGACTCAGCAGTCAAATTGAACAGCGTGTGAGTGACAGCTGCAAATCTCGAAGTTATTAAATTCCTGGAGGTTTCATGGAAATAGGCAGGCAGAGAGAGTGGAGAGGTCTTCCTCGGCTCGGCTGAGCCAGGCTGCAGGAGGAGCCTGGGTCTTGCAAGGCGCCAGAGGATCCACACTGGAGAAAGGAAAAGCACAAAAGCCCTGATGATGCAGGGAAAAGGCTGAATCAGAGGATGTAGTGTGCTAGATATTGAAATCAGTCAATCTTCAGGTATTAGCCTCTGGAAAAGCAGCCTTCTGTAGTGCTGAGTGGCGTGTTAACAACCCGTTTTCAAACAGGAAACACAATTTCCATGGGAGATTTAGGTTTTCTTGGTGGAAGAATTAAAATATTCAAGGGAAAAAAAATCATCAAACACACTCTTCAACACAGACTGACACATTTCAGGTGACTAAAAAGACATCTGGGACCCACCACGGAAGTCTAGAAGCATCTTCTGCAGGCAGACTTCGCTGGGCAGGGGTCAGAACTTGTGTCAGTCTGCTCCAGGTGTCCCCAGGAGAGCTGGACAAGGACTTGGAGCAAAAGGAGAGCACAGGGTAGAGGCAGCAGGGCAAAGCCTCGGGCTTGCTGCTGAGAAGGGCTTTGTGTGGCGCATGGGAGGGTTTTATTTCTATGCAGGCAATGAAGTACCCACTTAGAGATGTCTCAAGACCTACTTGTAAGACCAAATAAAAATACCTCTCCTGGTTCTGGGTTGGGAGAGCTGGGAAGGAGGCTTCCAAAATTGGGTTCTCTCCCTGCCTGCGCAGAGAACGGGGTTGTGACACCACAGAGAAGCTGTTTGTAGGTCTCTGTTCACAGGCTACCAGGCAGGCAGCCTCACCCTCCCTCAACCAGGGCATCTGCCTTCCCCGGCTCCCAGTCCCCGGTATAAATAGGACTGCTTGCTGGAAGCGCCGGGGTTGTTGGCACTGCACGGCCTTGCAGCGGCTCTCGCAGCCACATCCCCTCCCTCTGTGGCCCTGTCGCTGGCCGGGCAAGCACCCACAGGGCCGGGGAGCCTCCCCCCTGCACCGCCCGCACGCTCCGCTCATCACAAACCCAAGCTGCGGCGAGATGAGGCGACGCTCCTGAACTCCTTAGAAGGGAAATGTTAATGAGCACTGAGCGGAGAGTGAGAAAAGCCCTTAATCGCATTAGCTCCGCTGCCAGGGTTGATGAACGTCCCGGAACCGCAGAGCCCCGTCCAGCCACGCCTCACGGGAGCGGCCGGGGCAGCCGGACCCCGACCTGCCACCCCACCGCTCGGGGCAGGCAGGGAAAACAGCCCTCAAAGCCGCACTGATCCCTTGCTTAACCTTAAAAAGACACCTCCTGCGAGCCGGTGGTGCCCATGCCATGGAGCTCTGGAATCCCACCCTGCCGGGATGGGATGCTCTTAGCAGAGCGGGAGGCCACGCCATGTGTGCCCGCACCCACGAGGAGCCTGTGCTTCCATTGCATAAATAAGTCACGCGCCAGGTCTTACACTGGGAACTCAGTTTTGAGCTTGTGTAACCTTCTGATATTTTTCTTTTTTTTTTCGTTTTTCTTTTTTTCGTTTTTTTCTTTTTTTCTTTTTTTCGCGGCCAGGAAATTGCCATATAAAGTGTGAGTATAAAACCAACGATTTTGCTCGGCTCCCCAGCCACGTGAGCGGCCGCTTGCGCCGCCCTGCCTCTCGGTGCCTGCGTACGCTGTGTGCGCACACATGTGTGCTGCTCCGTGACACACCGGGACATTTGTTACGGTGACAGCCTGCCGCTCCCCCCTGGGGGGAAATGCGGTTTAATTTTTAGTATAACCTTAAAAAAGGAGACTAGCGAAGCAGCTCTCCCATAAATTTTGTAAGTGACATTTATTACTCGGTGCGTTATCGCTAGTGATGGACAAATCTGGAATTTAGGGGAGCAGCCATCTTCTCCTGCCAGCTCCAGTGGGATGAGGCAGTTATACTTAGGCTCAGCTCAGGCACTGCCTGGAAAATCTGCAGACGCTGAGCCCTCTTCTCCCTTCCAATCCTCAGCACGAAATGTAGCCTCTATGTGCCTCACGGGGCTCTGGGTACTCCTTTTGGTGTCTGGAGACCCCCTGTCTAAGGAAGCTCCACTCCCGACAATAGGCTGCATGTCAGCAGTAACACAGCAAAGTTTCCCACCCAAGAAAGCACCTCCGGCATGCTCAGATCCCTGCCCATCCTGACTGAGGTATGATGGAGTTTGCTTTAAGAGCACAATAGATCTTCCTGGTCACCAAGGCGAGCTCCCTGCTACATAAGCCTGCCAAGTCTCAATTTGAATACATATAAAAGATCTCAACAGCTGGGTGTTTAATTACAGGGACTAGAAATCAGGCTCTGCAGAGTCACACCAGGTTATTTCAGCTCCCTGGAGTTGGCTTCAGAGCGTGCCAGGGATGCTGGTGCTTCCAGCTCTGTCCAAAAGCACGGTGGCTCAAGGAAACACAAACCATGCCAAAACCCCACACAAACCATTCACAACCCCCCTCAAACCCTCAAAGCCTCAGCACCACTGGGTGCCAGGATGAAATACCATTATTTGTGCCTGGCCAGAGGAAGATGCAAGATGACACTAAATTACATCCATATGGATTCTACAAGAGACAGAGGGACAAGAGATGCCCAATTTACTATCCTGGGGCTGGACTAGACCCCAAGAAACACTTCCAGTTCCTTGGCATTGACTAAAGATCAGAGGAGCAGAGAACAGAGGACTGTAAAAGGATAGCAAAGTCTGATGTAATTTGTGGCACAGTTATTTACACCTAGGAAAAAGCAGGCCGGTGTCAGCCCTGCCATGAGAAGTCCTTGAGCGTTGCCCTGCCTGCTGATATAGAGGGATCTGCAGTCACTTAGTTTGAATTTCTAGACAGCATGTCCTTTCGGAAATTGAACTCTTGAGTCCTAAAAGCCTTGGGCATCTACACAGCAAAGTGCTTCAGAATAGGCACAACAGGCTTTCCCCAAGCTCTAACAGAAGCTGGAGACTGGAAAAGCCTTTTCTTTGGGCAGACAAGCATTTCCCTCTGCCGAGGTGGCTCACCATCCCTGCAGCATCCCACGTGCTCCTGGGGATGCGTCTCTCTGCTGTTCCATGGGCTCCCTCCCAGTCCAGGGGGTGGTAAAGGCCCAGCAGAGCCAGCAGTGGCTGCCCAGGCCTGGCTCTGCCAGCAGGTCCTGCCCTGTCCCAGCACCAGCAGCAGCCCAGCCACCTCTGCGAGACCTTGGACTGACCCTCACTACTGCTCCCCACACAACCCA
Source organism: Atrichornis clamosus (assembly GCA_013400975.1). Lineage (NCBI taxonomy): Eukaryota > Metazoa > Chordata > Aves > Passeriformes > Menuridae > Atrichornis > Atrichornis clamosus. The sequence goes on along the minus strand of WBMZ01004593.1, from coordinate 23,352 downwards.
AGCCAAAGGCATCTCTCGGAGCCTCCCAGCACTGCCGTCCTCTGCTGCCAGGCTCCCGAGGAGCGCTGCCTTCTCCCCTCGCAACACGCACTCCGGAAACCTGAGCTGTTATTTCCCAGGCTGTTGGATCAGTCCCTGCACTGGTGTCACCACATGTCTCTGACTCCCCATGTCACATCTCAGCTACTCCCTGGCTTCTCCCTGGCCTCTCCACTCAACAAGGGGCACCAGTCAGCCATGTTTTGGCAAAAGGGTGCCTACAGAGCCTCAGCTGTAGCCCTGACTTAAAAAAATAAGAGCATATGAAAAGGATAAGGCAGCCTGGTGAAGTAGGCAGCCTCAACAAGGCTGAGCAATGCTGACCACCAGGACCCATCACCATGCCACCAGGGTTAGGGGTGGCACTTATGGGAGCCCTTCACTCTGTAGCAGCGGCTCTCCCTGAATATGCAACTGAGCCAAGAGAACAGTAATTCTTCCTCTGTGCTGACTGAAGGCTGCATCATACCCCACAGGCCTTGGGGGAGTCAAAATAAGATTGAACATCAGGTCACACGTCTCCTGCTCACAGCCGTGCACACATCTGCCTCTCCCAAGAGCTTGAAAACAGAGCCACAAGCACAGCCTCAAAATCCACTCTGAAGCATGCAGGTGAGGAGAAAGGCAAACCTCTGAGTCAGCCCATCAGGCAGCGTCTCAGGAGGAGGCTCAGAGATGCTCAGACTGAGCTTTCCACCCTTTTTTGCTCAGCTGCCCACAACTGCTGGTGCCTGGTGGCCAGAAACCAGGAGCCCTCACAGGCACATGTTGAAGGAGATCAAAACACCGTTTCTCCATCCTCAAAACACCATGTTTATCTGAACACCAGCTTACGGCAGATCTAAGGGAGTCCATGCCCTTGTAGGTTAAGATTCAAAGTTTTAACGAAAGCCATTCACTGTGTTGTCTGGGCAAGCTGCTGGGAGCACCAGCAGCTCCATTTTATTGATAAAAGCCTCTTTTCTCTAAAAGCATGGGACCAGTTCTCCCAATGACAGCAATGCATGAGCAACACAGAGCCTCACATTGCAAAGGACAACAGTTTTCCTGCATTTCTTCCAGATCATGAGGAAAAAAAACACATCTGACAACATCTGCAAAGAGAGTCAGTGTGAAACCCTGAGACCAGTGAGCAGAGCAGGTTTCCAGCCTCTTCCACCAGCTGGGAGCGCAGCTGAAGGATGCCCTCAGTCACTGTGGGAGGCATCTCTGTGGTGCTTTGCTTAGCTGTCCGTTATTTTGCATCCCCAAGGAAGCACCCGCCGTGTTGTCAGCAGCCCCCTGCTAGTTCCAGGAGAGCAGCCCCAGAGGATCTCTTCCAAGGTGCTCCCATCGACCACCAGGGGACAAAGCAATCAGGAAGCAGACAAGGAACGCATGACTTTCCCATCGTGGAGGGACTGCTGGGATTTGCTGGAAGGCATCCAATTAGTTAACGAGCACTCCAGAGCTGAGTCTGGTCTGGAATTAGTAATTAATTACCAACAAGACAAGTGAGAGTGAATATATTGGAGGAACCCACGTCTGTCCTAGGGATGGACTTAGAAGAGGAGAGTCTGCCCAGCAAACCCACACTGAAATGGAGAGGAGCAGCTGGATGATGCAAATCCCAGAAAGATGCACAACACCATGAGCAAACACCACAACTGGCCCCCATCCCAGACATCCTGTACCAGGAACTGGCCCAGCTGAGAGCCCTCAGCCCTGAAGCTGGGTCCTCCCTGCTGATCCCAGCCTGCTGCAGGCAGCACGGGTGCTGTGGGCATGCTTTGCTTCTGATGAGCAGCGCTGGAGGAATGAAGTGAACAAGACACATCAGCCTGGTTGGGCACCTCCTGCTTCCACCATCCGCAAACACCGCTGCCTTGGAAATCCTGGAATAATTCCCTCATATTCATTTTCCTCATTAGTCTTCTGCTCCAGGTTCCCGAGCATGCTCCAGCACAGGAGGACACATCAGCTCCCAGGTCCGAGGTGACTCAGAGCAGCCAGGCTGTCCCCAGCAGCATCACCCAACTGGACAACAAGCAATCTCCCACCAAGTTCTCCTGGTTGAAAATCAGTGTCTAAGCTCTGGGGAGGAGGAGAACTTGTCCTCCCGAGGCATTCACTCCCAGGCCTCACAGCTCCTTGCCACCGCTCGCCTCTCTGGAGCATGTCCCCATGCGGCAGGAGCTGCAGAGCAACTCTGCATCCAGCCCCTGTGATAAATTAGCCAGGGATTCAGGCATTTCAGCGCAGCTGCCTCATCCTCTGCCAGCATGACAATGTGATTAATTTTGGGTGCAGATGAAGCTCATTTATCAGAGGCACGTGATGGCTGTGCAGGTTGCAGGGGTGTGCAGGGAGCCCCGGGGTGCGGGGCAGAGTGGGAGCTGAGGCAAGAGGCAGGAGGCAGGGAGGGAGAGTGAGGAGCCAAGCCCAGGGCATCTCTCATGAAGACTTTGCCACGTTGGCTCATGATTAAGCATGCTGGGGGAGAAGAGCCCGCGTGGGAAGAGAGCTTTTATCTCTGCTAACACACATGGCCGCGTCTGGGGGGAGATGTGCTACGGGAGGGGTGTAAGAGGATTGGGGAGAAGCAGCTGTGAGCCGATTACTGTGCGTCTACCACTGTGGCCACTTCTCCCCCCTCTGCCCACTCCTCCAGGACATTTTCCACTTTCTGAGGACCAGTGGGTCCTGTCCTCCTGTCCCCACTCTGCAGCTACAGACACTTGCTTTTTGCTGCTGGCAGGAGCTTGGCCAGAGCTGCTCCTGCAGGAATTGTCTGGGAAGACAGAGCTGTATGTTCCCTTCCCAATGTAACAAGGCCCTGACACAGAAAAATCACTTGCTTGGTTCATCCACCCATTGGCTGGAGTTTCACCACGTGCTGGAGCAGCACCCACCAGGGCAATGCCGCTTCCTCGATATAGCACAGCTCTCCTGAGGGCCTGAGCTGCTCCCAGCTGAGGCTGCCAAGGTCATGAGCAAACTGATATGGATCAGGGGTCTCTGCACAGTTCTGAAGTGAGGAATAGTTTTCAGGGTAAGCTGATGCCATGCCTGATTCCCTCCAGTGAGGTGGATGCACACGGAGAGGACATCAGGGCAGTCCCGCTGGCACCAGGATTCACAACCTTTGTTCGCCCCTTGCCATGGTTAGATTTGCCCCAGACAATGGTGCCCCCATCCCAGAACAGCTCTGTCTCAGATCAAAGTCATGCCAGCAGCACCCAAAACCCTGAGATCACCATAACAACCCTCCTTTCGACAGTTTTAGGCCTCAAGTAATGAACCATTTGCTGCTAAAGAAAAGAACACTCCTCAACTTCAATGTGGCCTTGCAACCTGGGACACCAGTGTCAAACCCTTGAGCACACAGCTGGAGTCAGTGCCTTCCATGGGACTCAATTATCAAACCAACAGATAGCATCAAACAAAGAAGCTGCTTTTTTGGATAAATATGTATTTTTTAAAGAGAACATACCAAAAGGATAAAGGTGACGATGATACAATGCATGGCAGGCACGTTGATTGCAAGACAGTGCTGCTAATTTATCCCAGCACAGACACAGCACCCTTTCTGCTGGGTTAACGGTAAGGTTAGAAAACCCAGGGGAACTTTAGAAGTGTGAAAACATCAAACGCTGGATTGCACAGGGCCTTGAGCCTGAGAAAGCCTGGAAATGTTATTCTTCTACCCACTGGCCCCCCAGGAGAAAGTCAGCTGGGTGTCTGGTGGCAGAGCGGGCGGCCTGAGAGGAGCCCGTTCCTGAAGAGGGGGATGACAGGGGATGACATTAGCTTGCAGCCAGGACTGCAACCTCTGACTTTCACATTTCTTCCAGGTCCTAAATGCCCCTCTAAGCCTGGCTCCTCCGGAGAGGTCTCTGGGCAGGTTGTGCTCTAGTTCCACCCACCACTTCACCTTGTTACTGTTCCGAAGGTCCCCCGAGCCCCACCCAGTGGCAGAGTTACAATCATGATGCCAACCGCTGAAGTTTCCAGTTCCCATCCAACGAAGTTTACCCAGGAAGGATTAAAGATGCCCAAACTCCCTTTGTGGATTACAGACGGGCAGCCATAGACATAACCCAGTTTATTTTCATACAGTGGGGAAATAATTCTGGGATGAAGTGCAGCAGGAGCTGGCTCCTTAACAGAGGCACACTCAGGCTCTTCCACCTTCCTGGGGAGTAGTGGTGGTGCCCAGCCCCGCTGCTCCTCCAGCCAAACACGCGCTTTCGCACTGGCACACACTCAACGAGGAGAAAACATGACTTACCAGAGCTGAAATCCTACAAGGACCTGCTGGCAAGGCAAGGAACCTGGAAAGGAGGAGGAAGAGAGACGTGGTTCAGTGGGCTGGCTGTGGACAGCAGTGGGTGTTTTAGGAGGGTGGCAGGGGCGTGTTGGTGGGATGGGGCTGCACACTCAGACAGACGGGGCTACGGCAGGTGACCCACATTTGCGTTGCACCAGGACCATCTAAATTGACCAGGGCCACCTAAAGCCACCCAGCCCCGCTCACCAGCCTCTCCAGGTGCTCAGCTAATGCTGGCAGGGCTGCGAGCTGCCACACACAGTGGGAATTCACCAAGGGATTAGGGAGCCATTCCCTGATCCCATCCTGCTATGAACACAGGGCTGCCCCACCAACGTTCCCCCCTCATCAGCTCCTGGAGCACGCCATGCAAATCTGCACTAAGGAGTCACAACAACGCACCTGGGAAACCATAAATATCTGTGAAAAATCTCCCCATAAATCCACGGCAAGGGGAATTTACGGCGCTTTCTTTGGAGATTTCTCCGGGTGTTCCCTATTAAGCCATTGTGCTTGTTTGCATAAGTATTCCTCAGACAGTAAAGTCTGCTCTGCCATCAGTTATCGGCTCTGCAAACAGGAGCAGCACCAGGCATGGGACACACAAACACCCAGCTGTAAAGATGAGGGACTGGCTCCTCACCTTGTAAAGAAATAAAGGGTATTAATTGCTTGGCATAACCATGGCACACTCCCAGCAAAGACAGGGTGCACTGGTAGCCCTGGCATGTACAGAACATCTGGGAAAAGGAAAACGAGCCCAAAAACTCTCGGTATGCTCTCGGGGTATGACACACAATGGCAGTGCTATGGAAAAAACCAGGATTTTTCACATTGTTGGGGAAAAAAGTATCAAGTGGAAAAGAAATACACAAGTGCTGGCATCAGCCCAGCTATCCAAAGAAATTGCTGTAATACATTGTCCAGCCATGTACCAAGGCCACCACAGAAATTAGGGAAGGAAATGCCTTGGCTGATGTAGCAGCAATGAATACACTTGTTAGTGGCAACAGATCAGTTATCAGGCTGGGTAGAAGTCTTTCCAACAAGAAATTCCCCCTTATCAAAGGAGGTAATACCCAGTTAAGACACCTACTGGTCTCATCTGATGAATGGTTGGCCCAATACATCATATATATGCAGAAAAGGTTTGAAAATAACAGAAATACGCTCAATGGTATAATCTGAAAATACAGGCACATGATATACAACCTGAAATTTTAATTAACATGTTCTCATGAAAATCCAAACTGGAACCTAAGTGGGAAGGGCCATATACCATCTTACCACGTTCCTATTTTGCTGTTAAAATTTTAGGAAAAGAAAGATGGATACACCATTCTCCCAGCAAGCAGGTGGTAACTAGCCAGCCAGCTGACAAATGAGTGACTCCTGGAAAAACTCTCACTTCAGCTAAGAATGAATGGGACATCTCACTACTCTTGGTATTATTGACTCTGTTACTGCTACAGCATAGCTAAGGATAAAAATGACGGATGATCCGGATTAGTGGAAAGTTAACAAATCCAAAGGGAAGATAGTTTTCCTAGATTATATAGGAACAAGGTTCGCAATTCCTGAAACACCTGACAGGAAGGCTCTCGCTTTCTGGTGTCAATCAGATAAGGTTTATAATTTATAACAGGTAAGCAGTAGGGACAGGTCTCATGGCCTCGGCTCTACCAGTTGCTGCTCAACACTTAATACCAGTTGTTGCATGATGACAGATAATAGTTTAAGAAACAATAATATACAATTAATGTCACTTGTGGAAGTGTTGAGCCAGGACTGACTGCCGTCTCTGTTCATCCCCCTTCAAAGCAAACAAAGAGGGATGCAACAGGTATTACAGGGTCAGGACTGGGAGTCCTAAATGGTATAGATGTTGAAGTGCTCCTAAATAAACTAAGTGCAACAACAAGTGATTTAAGCAAATTAGAACACCCATTGCGATCCTCTCTATTAGCACTGGGGACTAATCAATGGCTCTTATCTGATATATTGCCTCAGTGGGAGAAAATTAATGAGGGAGACCACCAGCTGATTGTAGAGGCACTTGGAATGGTCCAGGGCAATCTTTCACCAGCTCTTAGCTGTCTCCACGCTCAGCTGTGGATGCACTCCACAGTGGCAGCAATTATGAGGGTAGGCAAAGAAGGCACCTTACCCACAGAGGTTTGAAGAGTAGCTTGGGACAGCACTACTGAAAGAGAATTTCAATCCTGGTGGTATTTGGCCAATTATGACCCCATTAACAATAAGCTCACAGTTTCTGTCTTAATAATATAATGCTTCAGCATACACCATGTACCCGATCATGCTAAATCGCAATATTCCAATGGAACATAAAGTATGGATACCACAAAGAGGACACATGTGGCCAACACTTGATGTTGATGGGAACAACAGGAATTCAATTGTAAAAGTAACACCACTGAAGCCCAAGACATGTCTTGACACTGAGCAAAATGTTTGTCATTTTGTAACATATGCCAGTGAAATCCCTGAAACTGCACTTATATACATTGGAAAAGGATATGTTTTCTTAAGGACCCTTTGTGGTTTTATATTAGTAGGTGATATTATTGTAGGTACAAGTAATCATTTGAATATTTGCATTTGTAACTTTGCTAGAATTACAGGGTATGATTTTAATTATACATCTCCCATTACGTCCCGCCAGTTGTTACAGGCTAATTATACACTAGTTAAAGACTTGTTACCTACTTCAACTGGAATTAATCTTAATGCTGGTAAGGAAATTATCACAACATGATGACTTACATCAACTATTAAAACATATATGAATTGATGGAAAAAAACTATAATCACTGTCCACCATAATAGGGACAAAATACGGTGCATGTGAAAGAGGGAAAAGAGATGGAGAACACTGGTGAGAAACTCTTCTGAGGTGGTCACCTACAGCCACGGGAATTTATAACCTCCTGCTCCACCCAGTGGTAATCGTACTAGCTTTGAATCTACCAGGTTTGGTCCCTGTGATCATTCTGTATATAAGATTATGGAAGCTGATCATGCTTTTTGAAAGGCTTTGCGAGCTTTGCTAACTGTATTAGGAGGAATGCTTAATAAAAACAAAGGGAGGGCTGTAAAGAAGTAAAGGATATTAATTGCTTAGCATAACTTGCTTAGCATTAGTAGCTAAGATGTGCTGAAGCTTTAGACCCCACTTCCAGCAGATTGCACCCTGCACAGCTCCTGCAGGGCTGCCTGGGTTAATTGCCAGGAGAGCAGGTTGTATGTCAGCTATGACATTTCCCTGCGTGTTTAACGCACCCCTATCATGACTCCCATGTACTTCTGCGTAGATGGGTGGGAGACAGGAGAAAATGAATAACACGTTTCCTTCCAGCATGAAATTGTGAGAGCGTCCTCCACTGAGTGAAATTACTTTATATATGACTTCTGTAGTCTGGCTAATACTGCTAAGCATACTGGAGATTAAGGGATTTGGGGCTGTAAAGTCCATTTCATCCATCCAGGCCTGAGCAAAGGAATGCGAGCAGGGAAAAAGTCTTGCAGAAACTGCTGGACCAAGCAGTGTCTGGCCTGCAGGTGACTGTCCCACCACGGCCCCTTGGCGCTCTCAGACTTCTCCCAGGCAGTTCTCAGCTCTGTGCAGGGCAGACATGGAGGAGGATGAACGTAGATGTCGGGGCCAAAGCACCTGCAGCCACATCCCCAGGGCTGATCCCTCCCCAGTGGCCCCAAAGCCAGCGTGCCCCTTCAAGGGTGCTCCTGACCCTGTGCCAGGCACTGCTGTCGCGTTCCTGTAGTGCTGAGCCCTGCCAGTGTGGCATGTTAGGGACACAGGGGACACAGGGAAGGACTTAAGCGGTCACGGTGCTGCTGCTGAGAGTGCTCTCCAGGCACAGGAGAAGAGCTGTTGTGCCTGAGCTGGAGCGCTAATAACAACACTGGCAAATTTCTGTTTTGGCTGAGGAGATGGTCTCTCTCTGCCCATGGAGAGGGAAGTCACAGTGCTTCCCAAAGGGTTGGACTGTGCTGCCAGCCCCCAGCCCTGCTGCACCCTTGCTTCTCCTCGGGGACTTGCCCTGGGGGTCAGGCTGAGCTCATGGGGGGAATACCTTGCCCCAGTGCTACAAGCTGGGTAGAAAACTTCTTTGCAGCCCTCACATCTAAGGAAGCCTCAAAAATAATTCTCCTATGGAGCCAACATCCTTCCCAGCTCAGAGGAGGCACAGGCCAAGCCTGGCCACTGCTCCTGCCCAGAGGGGAAGCCATGGCAATCTCCCTCCAGCTCCTCCAAGCCAATGGAATATGGAAGCAGAGCAAATACTGGGTTGTTGTGAGAGCACTGAGGAGTGAAACAGAGCAAGGAGATGGCTTTAAGTAGTAAAAGCTGCCCTTACGTTACGAGCTCAGACACAGCCTTATGTATCCCTAAGCAGCAGAGGAGCCATTTCCACTTTGATCTGGGTTTGATTTAAAATGGAGCATCTCCCTCAGCATCACCCATGGGGCAGCAGTGAAGCAACCTCATTTTCCTCTGCTTTATCCCTTTTGCCACCCACTGTGTGCCCGAGGTCCCAGGGCCACGAACCCTCGCTCCCTGCACTCCCTGGCCATGATGTGCTAGGGCACAGCTCCCAGCTGTGGGTGCATCCTGCTCCCTCCCCACGCTGGGGTGGGGATCAGCCAGCACAGAGACAGGGAAATGAAAACCTGCCGGGGCATAATGCCAATTCAACGCCCATTAACTTCCCACAAATCCGCTGCTCCACGGCCTTATCTTCCTCTGCCACGTCCCCTTGCTCCCCCTCCTCCTCCTCCCAGGCTAATGGTCTTTTAGGATGTGGAGACAAGCTGTGTAGGTACCCTTGGAGGTGCTTGGGAGCCCTTCAACAACGGTGTCTACAGGAAGATCTGATAGGAGACATCCTGGACACCCCTTGGGCACCCTCCTGGCACCCATGGGCGATGGGATTGCCCCACAAGCACAGCTCGTTGCCAAATGCTCTCCTGCTCTTGTGGATTGAGTGTCAGACTCTGAATGTTAACTTTTACAGCATAATACATTCAGCACCAACCCACATTGCCAGGAGATACCCCAAAGCCATCACCACATCTGGATGCGAATGATTGTTTAAACACCCCACACGGTCCTGTGCATACGGGATAGATTTACTGTCACTTCTTGTAAAATTAGGAAGGGATAAAACCAAACAGCTGAGCAGCCATGTCTGCTGGGCAGAGAGGGAGCAACACCAGTGTGGCTCAAGGGCTTCAGCTTAAAAGGGAGCTCTGGAATAAATACCAGCAAAGCTCACCATGAGGCATCTTTGCTTACAGCTCCTGCCTGGAGAGCGGGTTTGACTGGGAGCCCTCCTGACCCGCAGCAGCCTGGCAGAGCTCATTTGAATCAGCGCTTTCTGCAAGCAGCCACATTTCAGTGGTCCTTCGCTGCAGGGCAGGAGGGGCAGCAGGGGCAGGAGGGGCAGGCAGCACCTCTGGGAGGTCCAGTGAAGTTCCTCAGATCAACAACCGATGAGAGGCACTGACGGTGGAGCTCAGCCCGGCTGCCCTCCCTGGCGAGGCTCTCACTGCACTGCTGGCCATGCAGGAATTCAGTGGCAACACCGAGCCAACAGCAACCTTGCGACTGCCCAGAAACTGCTTCGGGTCCCTCCACGTCCCCTCGTTCCCCTCAACCTGAGTTGCCTCTCCCCACTTTGCTCCCCTGGGAGCTACATCCATGGTCTCGCAGCACTGGCCTTGCAGAGGAGGAAGTTCACCTCTTCAGCAAAGGGCACATATTTTACACAACAAATTGAACCCAGTCCAAACCTTAGTTTTCCACTAGAAACTGTTTGCACAGGAAGTTTGTGTCCAGTCCTTTCCATCTAGAGGTGCAACTTCCTACATGAGGAGGGGGTTTGGAATACAGAGCACTCCTTGAGGCAGCAGATAAATGCCAGACCAGAGTTAGTGGCTGGAGGCTGAATCTAGACAAACTCAGACTAAAATAAGGCCCAACCGTTGGACAGTCACGAAGGCAACTGCAGCACCTGAGTTAGAAGGAAGAGGAATACTCAGCCTTCAGCTCTCTCAAGGTGAAGAGAGGCTGCTCCTCCAAAGGAGGTGCCATAAGGATGCACACAAGCAACATCCAAGAGTTACAAGTGGAATACAACCGAGGAGGAGCTGGTCTCCACCAGTGCTACAGAGCTACGACACAGTGCTTGGGGATGGCACAGCCACCATGGTCTCAGCTATGGCACCAGCTTTTGCTCCAGCCAGCAGGTCACATCCCTCTCTGGCCATGCTGAGGCTGTGGGACGGGAGAGGAAAAGCGTTCCCAGCCCATCTAACCCATTTATGAGAGCTCATAGCATCCTCCCATCAGGAACCAAAACCCCGGCAGCATCTCCCAGCCCTCACAAAATTCCCCTTCATTGTGATTCCCACCTTTTATCTTTAAAAAACCACAACAGGTAAGGTTAAAAAAAACATGACAAATAATCCAAGGAAAAGAATACAACAGTCTTTGAAACCCCATCCCAGAGTTGAAAGGGAGGGATGGAGGAAAGGCAAGAAAGCCAGTGTAAAACCTCATTACCATCAGAAATCCTCTCTCCCTGCCCTTACCTCCCTGCTCATTTCCATATCACAGGGGATACAATACCTTTCTTCTCTTGAAAAACATCCCATTTTTGCAGAGACCTGTCCCCACTCCCAGCACTGGCTTATGGAGCTGGGGAACAAAAGCTGGGTTCACAACTGCCCTGGCAGGCCGTGCAGGTGTGTGAATCTCCAGGCCCTTATCAGCCTCCCGGGTGCAGTTTTTACCACTATTATTATTAGTCTACTTTATCTTTTTTCTTTTTTTTCTCCCTTAGCTTCAAGATCCTTTAGTCAGTCAAATTATACTCCGAGTAGCAGAAGCGGCAGAAAATAAAGCATTATAAGGGGTTCAGGAAGTTATTTTCATCTCAAGGAGCACATAAGAAAGGTTGACAAGTCTTTATTCTGCTCTTATGGGATAATCTGTAGGTTCCCAGCTGATAGGGGGGAAAAAAATTAAAGACATCAGAGAAATTACAGGAAGAAGTAAAACCAAGGCCTCTGCATGAATTGAAGTAATGTGCAGCTTGGCTGACAGTTGAAGGCACTGGAGGGTGAAATGTCAGTGCCAGGAAGGAAAAGAGCGGCTGCAAGGTCCAGGCAGGGCTGGGCAGAGGGTGCTGGGTGCAGAGCAGGAGGGTCACTCAGCCCCTTCCAGCTGGGCTTTCCTCCTGCTAAGTGGGCCTGTCACATCTTTCCAGTCCAGAGCATCACTAAGAGAGCAGGCGGAGAAGGGAGGGGAAGCAAAGCAGCTCAGACATCAGTCGGCATCCCCCATAACTGCCCCGGATCGCTGGATTTGTCCTGCTCCTGTCTGGCTGCTCCGATAAAAGCTACAAGCATCAAGTCAGGCACGGCAAAATTTTTCTGCCAAGACTTCAGGCTCTCACATTTACATGCACAGTGCAGGGCCCTGGGAGCTGCCAGCATCCACCCAGCAAGCACCAAACATGGGGCCAGGAGCAGAACCAGGGTGTTGAGGAAGGGGCCTGGACCACAGGACGATGGACAGAGGGGAGAGAAGAGGAGGGACCATCGACTCCTCTCCATGCCCATGGGAATTAGAGATGGATGCAGGCAGTGCTGGATAGGCAAGGGAGGTAGGGGCCGGCTGCAGGCAGGCACAAGGCAAGAGGGCCCTGAACAGCACAGAAAAGGTGCACAAAGGCGTTTGCGGTGTGAGACAGCCTTTCTCCCAGCGGCTGTGCTGAGAGCAAGGGAATGGGATCCCCCTCGTCACAGCCAGGGCGTGGGGGTCCGAGGCAGCCCCCTCAAAGCGTGGCAGGGCAGCCAGCCCGATGCCTCTCCGGCTGTTGTGCGGCTGAGCCACGCGGAGCCGAGGCGGTGCTGTCACCGGTGATTGATGGCACAGTTCAGGAGGAAATAAATTCCCAGGCTTTTGCAGGAGGTGAACTGGGGGGTGTATCCATCTTAAAGATGCTTAATGAATGTGCCATAGCCCGCAGAGTGGCAGCAGATACATCTCTGCAGCCAGCACTCCCCACGCTGTTCCTTGCGAGGCTCAGGCACAATTTAGCAGCTTCTTATTGATTTTATTTATGTTTCCCAGGCCCTGGCCATGTCTAGATTGCCCCAGTCCAACAAGGGCCCCACAGTCACGGAGGGGACCTACTCTTGGTTTTCCCATCCTGCTCCTCAGCCCTGGGGACAAAACCCGATGTTTGGCCAGAAAAAATGCAGTTTTAGACTCTTTGAGACATATCAGGGTTCACTTCAGCTCCAAGAGAAAGGATGATGCAGGATAACTGGAGAAATGGCGAGCACTGGCACAGCACTGGTGCAAATGCTGCTGCCCCGGCACCAGGCTCTGGGTTTCCACCTTTGCAAGTCAAAGCAAAATAAGGACCTTACCAAAGACACCCTTGCAAGATCGATTTTGGAAAGGCCTAGCTTTTATGTAGCTTCGCAGGCCTTAATTTTCAAAGCAAGAAAAATGGCAATCAGCAGTTCTGCAATGTGCCTTGGCTTTGTTTTTCCCTCTTTCCCTTAGGGGAAAAAAAAGTAAAAAGAAAGAAAATCAGCAAAGAACAGCAGAGACCTAGCTGACCTTTCTGGCTAAGAGACCTTGTCTGAATCACTGGATGGTAACAATGAATGAAATGCCAGTGCCCTGCCTTATAAATACCAGCTTCCTCTTGGGGTGAAATGCCAGCTTTCGAACATGGAAAAGCTGCAAAGAAAATGTCACCCTCGCCAAGGTGTGAAATGCCAGCCTGCTGCAAGATCCCGGGCTCACCCACAGGGAGATGGGCACGCTAATGCCTGCTGCCGGGTCCCCAGCCTCCTCCCGTCCAGGGCCTTCCCCAAAGCTCCGTGGCGTGGAGGAGACAGGACTTCAACGTGGGACAGCAAGAGCATCAGTCCTTCAGCATTACCTTCAGCATCACAGCAGCGAGCCACTCCGAAAGGCTTCCCTGGGGATTTGGGTTACTTCCCTTTCCCAGTGGCTGTGAGTCAGTGTGGTCAGTAAGACAAACAAATCACGTTTCAAGAGTGGTTCAGACAAGTCAAAACAGTTATTTCCAGTTTTCCCAGTGAGATGAAAAACCAATTGAACATAAGGAGATTTTGCCATCTAAAAAGTTTATCACAACCCAATCTCCTAGTTCCCAGCAAGCGCTGTTGTTGCTGGGTTTAATCCTATTTATTAAACACGGGAAATCATCCAACATACTGTCCTTGTGTGAAGAAATGCTTCCTGTGAAGCTGGTGATATTTGCAACATCTCCCCTACCCTTCCCAGGGCCAAGTTTGGCTTAATCAAAGCCATGTTTTCCAGAAGCTCATCCTTCCTTTTCCCCACTTGGCATCCTCCTACCCCAGTTTCCCGGTATCAAGGCCTCAATACCAAACCTGTGGCAGGTGAGGGCAGCACAGCAGGAGGGACAACCTGGGGACCTCATGACCATCACAGGGCTGCAGAAATGTAACCAAATCTTCCTACCTGATAGAATTACATTGGGAAATGAATGAAATTGCTTTTTTGTCTTCTGGGAACTGGAGCTGTTCTCTTTCCCCACACCCACACTTTCTTTTTCTTCTTTTTCCCATCAATGTGTGAAATAATTTTACCACCCTTTTTTTTTTCCTTTCGGTTACTCCTCCTCCCCTCAGATCTCGCCCTTCCTGGCATTTGAAAATAGCTCATGAAAAGGAGGAGGAAGGAGGGGAACGAAAGGAAGCGTGTGGGGATGCAAGATGGAAGGGAAAAGAAGGGAAAAATACATGAAGACTGAAAATACATGTTTTTCAAAGCAAATCGGAATGGCTGATTGCTGTGACTCCAGAACCCGTTCTGAGAAAGGGCTACTAATCTGGGAGGTTTTCTAAGGCTCTCTGCATCCTGTCATTTGCTAGGCAACACCTAGGAAGCAAGTGGCACAGCACGGCTGCCTGCACCTGCCTGTACCTCATGTGCAGGCAGACGTCCCAGCTGGGCATCAGAGCAAAGCAAGAAAAGGCGACCTTCCAGGGACCCAGATACCATCTGTGGTTAGAGCCGACCAGGAACCCTCTAAGGGAACTCTTCTGGCTTGTGCAACACCTACGGCTGGAACTTAAACAGTTGGAAAAACCACCTCAGGTTTGGTAACAGCAGCTGGGCTCCACAGGATCCAGGGGCATGGCTAGGGCAGGGGTCTCAGTCACCTCCGGCCTTGGATGGGCTGGGGGCAGGGGGCTGCAGGGTTACTTTCTCCAGCCAGCACCAGGCTGGTGACCAGGCTGCTCCCAGCTTGCTGGCAAGGCAAGCCATTAGTGCTGGAGCAGCTCTGGCTTTGTGTCTGACCCCTCTCCCTGCCTGCTGTGTGGAAGATCTCCACAGGAAATGGTTTTAATGCATCAGCCTCCGTGTGCATCGAGTCCAAGGCTTTCTCCCAAGTGCCTCTCTGTAATGGATTTAATCCTTGACCTGGAGTGATGCTGCCCTCGCAGGTCCCCAGGTAATCAGAATTCCAGTTCCTCTACAGCCTTCCTGCCAGGACGGGGCAGTGGGGCAGCTGGCAGCCCCAGCAGCGTCGCACCCCTAATGCAAATCTCCTCTCACCCTTGGCAGTGGTGGGGCTGCCAGCACAGGAGGAGAGATGTTCACTGCTAGGGGAGGCAGCCAGGGCAGTCTTTCCCTCCCACATCCCCTGTCTCTGTTTGATATCTCCTCTCTCCCTGCACAGCACCTTCTGTTCTTTGGGCAGCGGTTCTGGGGTCAAAGGGATGCTTTCCAGCTTTTTTCTTTAAAAAGCCCCTAACAACCTAGTTCATTGCAAAGCAACCACTACATGTCGACAGGGAAGGGACTGGGGGATTTAGGTTAGTGGTGGAACCAAGGGGAATCCGCGGCTGGATCGGCAGCAGCGGGAAGGCTGGCAGCCACAGGCGCTGCCAGCACGGCTGTTGTCGAAGCCCTGGGGAGCCACCCCCTGAGCAGCTCAGCTCTGCAGGGATGCACGGATACAGTGCCAAGTCCAAAGGATGCTTCCCATCCCAATCAGGAGCATGACAAGCGCTCCTCGCCTTGACAGCGTCAGAAGCCAAGAAGGGAACTATGCCTCATCCTGTGCCATACCAGCGCTGGGAAAGCCGGGTTGGGTGGAGTCTGGGACAAGTGGCAGCACACCAAGGAGAGCCTGGCTGCTCTGGGCTGGGTTCAGGCCAAGCCAGAGCATTCCCACATCTCCCAAGAGTGAAGACGAGGGGCTCTGCCACTGCGTGCAGCCCTCTCAGGAGCTTGGAGGGGATGAGTTGACCAAACCCGCCAGGCACTGCTGCCCCAGCCCAACACAGTCTGCAGGAGCCCAACAGAACCACCTCGAGATGGCAGTGGGACACTGAGCATTGCTCCAGCTGAACACCCGAGCCCAGCAAACCACTTCTTTCCTCAGGAGATGCCACCCTGCAATGCCCTCTCTTCCCACCCTCCCACAAGGACACTAATTTTTTCCAGCTGAGCTGAGGAACAAACAAATCATCACCCACTCCAAGCAGGTGGGTTGGCAACGGCCAAGGAGAAGATGCTTTGTGTTTGGCGATGGTCCACGGAGCTAACTCAGCAAAGCCAGATGACAGGCAGTGAAGCCACCCTTCCCAATAACAGCACTGCGTGACACATGGATCACTCTTGCTCCAGAGGTCTCCAAGGGCTTGGTGTGAACTTCATAATACCCCAGCATCCAGCAAATACAGGAATGCTGCTTGCAAAGGTAATCATTTCCTAGGGCGTCTTCGTTAGCCTTCAAACACTCTGCCTCTCGGCCTACTGCATCCCTACCGGGGGCCCTGGGCCACACCCTGCTCTTGTGTACCACAGTGTAAATGGGTGTATCCACACCTGAAATCAGGTGATGGGTGTGTCGTTGGTGTCCAAACATGCTCCCAGATGCTCACAGGTGCATCACTCCCTTCATTTCCAAGGGGACAACAAGCCTGCAAGACCCCCAGCCCATCCCACCAATGTAACCTGGGTCTCACGCAGCTCCTCCTCCACAACCCCACCTTTTAGCTCCAGCAATCTGCAGAGATCCCTCCTCTCCTGGGCTCAACATGAGGCATTTCAACTATTGAGCCTCCAAATCAGATGCAGCACCTTTTACCTGCACATCCCTGCGTGCCACAGACCAAGAGGCAAACACTGAAATACACCTTAATCCTTGCTCACAGAAGTGCCTCTTTCCAAAGCAGCAAAATTATTTTGTTAGAGGAAAAGTCCAACCAGGGACCATGCTGAAAGCCCTTACAAGCCATGTGCAAATAACCATACATTGACAGCCAGGAAGGGAGCAGAGCAGGGCAGAGCAGCACGGGCTTCAACTGAAAACACCTGCTCTGCCCAAGGCATGGCCAGCACTGGGCTTTCCATATGTAATCCTGAGCCCCCCTCCTCCTTCCTGCTCCCCAGCACCTGCCGGTGGGGTCCCCTCATATTTTACCCTGCTCTGAGGCTGTTCAAAGGGGCTGCTCATGGGTTCTCATGGCACGAGAGTACAGCAGCATCTACCCTGGCTGGGAGGAGACTGGCTGCAAAGCCCGCAGCTCAGCCTTACAAAGGCAGGCCAGACATGGGGCTTCCATACTCCACAGCTCCCAGCACTGCCACATCCCTCACTTGGGATGTAAGGCGGCAGGGAGGGCTACAGCCGTGGATGGATCCGGCTCTCCCACCGCCACTGGGCTTGGATGCAGGGCTGATTAGAGGGATTAAAAGCCAGTTCAGCAGTGGGCAGCAGGAGGGATGTGCTGGCGGAGCCCAGGCTCGCCAGCCTGTGGGATGGAATGGAGGCATCTTGAAAGGAAAGGAAGATCTGAGAGGGCATCGCCACCCGGCTCCCTCTCTAACAAGGGACAGGAACAACCCGCAGTTCCCAAAGAGCTCCCAGATGAAAGCAGCTGCATCCCCAGGATCTTATTATTATTTCACAGATGTTTCTCACATACCTTTTCATTACTGTTATTTTTCTAAGGTCACTCATTGCTCCCGATAAACGGGGCCTCTGTGACTGCAGGCAGTGGGTGGCAGGCAAGGCAAGGCGGCTCCCAGGGCTGACCATGGCACTGGCAGGGCCAGACACTGCCCAACACACAAACTCCACCACTGGGGATGTCAAAATGTACCAAGCAGCAGGTTTTGGCAGCAGATACCCTCCACAGCACCTCAGCCCACCTCCCCAGCCCCTTCTGCTCCTCACCAGAAGGATGGGCTTTGCAATGGCTGGTTTCTTAGCTAGGAATTGCTAAGAAATCCCAGCGTGAAAAGCTCTAGCAAAGAGCAAACTGTTGTGACCCAGCCTTTACCTCTGCCTCTGGGCAGGATTGCTGTAAGACAATCTGAAATCCAGGCTGAGGAGATCCTGCCTGGTCTGCCTCAAATCTGGCAACAACAACAAAAAAATCCTCCCTCCTTGAAAAGCTAAAGCTACTAAATGGCAGCCAGGCACAGCTCTGCCTGTCTTTGCAAAGCAGCTCTGAGCAGGATGGCCTCAGCCAGGGTCACCGGGCAAAGGGACCATGCAGGGATGGGTTGTCCTCCTGCTCTAACCCAGGCATGCAACCTGGCCCTTGGCCTCTCCTAAACCCTGACTGAGCTTTTGCAGGGTTAGCACAACAGCTGAGTGACAAGAGAAGACTGAAAGGGGGAAATGATTAAAAATAAATTCCAGTTTTGTTTCAAATATTGTAAAATAAAAGGTCCTGCAGCAACCATCGCGGAACAAAAAAGCATGCCCGCACCCTGGGCCACAAGGCAGCTGATGTATTTTTCATTAAAAGACTATTTAATATTGCAGGTTCCTGCTGAAGACCTGCTTTCTGGACTCTGGCTGATTGCCAGGGAGACACTTCTTCCTCCTCCCTCACCTGGAGGAGCAGGGATTTGCTCCCAGCCCCGAGCATTCCCTTCTGCATATGTCCCTGCCTTGACATCCCCAGGAGCATCTCCGTCCCCCATCAGCATCCCATGCACACACTCAGCTCTACTGAGAGAGCCCCAAATCCAGCACACACCTCACTATCATGCCATCTACCTGGCAAGAGAAGGGAAATAACAAACAAATCATCAAGCATTAAAAAATAAAAGAAAAATTAAGGGCAAGAGCGAGCCCAACTGCACAAGGCCAAAGGCTGGCAGTAAAGGGAACTCCTTTCCCCCAATGAGAGACAACTACACTTAACTCAAACTTTCCCATTTATCACCTTTGCTCTGCCTCTGTCTGTCTCATGGCTGTCAGGCCATGATAATGTATGAAAAACAGTCATTTATCCCTCAACATCTCACTCAGTAAAGACACACTGTGCTGTGGGAATGGATTTACCCCACGCCCAGTTCAGCTCCCAGCACAATAATGCTAATTTAGACATTGAGCCAAAGCCTCCTTTCTCCTCCACCCTCCTTTTATTTTATTTTAAAGTCAGCAGGTGCAGGGCTCGGCAATTGGAAGCGACTGGCGGCTGCAGGCAGAACACTGAGTGAAAGCTTCTCCTCTCCTGCTTCTCTGCCTGTGATGCTCCCCTTGCGTACCCACCCTGGGTGCTGGCATCCAGGGGGCTGCGCTGGAGTACCTGGTCCTGTTCATATTTTCGAGGCTCCGAAAAGCAGCTCGGAAGCCACCAACACATGGAGTCATTTTAGCAGCAGAGGATCGAAGCAGGCAATAGCCTCTCTCAGTCCCCCTCATGTGGGTTTTGGTGCCCCCCATATTTCCCAAACACGCTGGATTTTATTGGAAACGTATGCAAAGCGCCGGCTCTGCCTCCCACGCGGCTGTTGATTGTGCAGCAGGGCTCTGCTCGAGATTTGCTTTGCAAGAGGGGAGGAGGGCGCGGCAGGCAGCTCTGCGAGGGGGTACGTGGCTAGATCCTGCCATTTTTAAAATTTAAAGCAATTGCAATGAATTAATTCTTAATTAATTAACGGAGGCTTCAACACAGAGAGAATGCAGAATGCAGAGGAGAAGAAAAAAGGCAAAAATCCTTGGTTGCTGGACACATTTCTTCTGGTAGAAAAGCTTTGTAGGAGATTAAAAAATTCACGTTCAGATGATTTTGGAAGAGGCACACAGAGCTGGCTACAGCCCTGGTGGTGTCACCCCCATGGGTGCTGCCACGGGTGCAGCCCCCCGCCTGCCGGCTCCCCCTCCTTCAGCCCTGCCCATCCCTCGCAGAGGGACATTGCCTGCGATCAAAGGAGCCGCCCACAAAAGTCCCCCGGGCTTGGGGGTTGCTGGGAGAGGAAATATCAAACCTGTCTGGAAATCAAACGGCAGAGTCAGAACAGAGGGAAGAAAAGAAAAAAACACAGGAAACGAAACCTAAACTGACACCCTTTGTAATTGAAAACACCCAGTGCGGAGAATCATCGCTCGGGGTACAACGCGCTCTCTCAGCGGCGTGCAGTGGAAATCCAAAGTGACTCTGACCCCGGAGCAGCTTCCCCAGACACCGCCGGCCATCAGGGAGGGCCCGGGATGAACACTGTCACTGCTCTCAGCTGCAGGTTTCTGGAGACAAGCTCTGAGCATGCAGTTGCCACTGTGTGTCTGATTAAAATCCTGCTTGCCGGGGACATGAAGGACACGGAGCTCGCGCCAGGAGTGGAGCAGGCAGCCCATGGGTCTTCCCACCACCAGCAGAGGCGAGGCAAACACCGCCCTGGGGATAAAGAGCCTGACCACTGGAAGAAATCTTCCCCACGGATACCAAAGCAGCCCAAACCTCATGTTTCAGCCATACAGTGCTGTCCTCTCTGCCACCCAGCTGGCGGCAATGAGCAACAGCCCAGAGAACGTCGTGGTTAGCCCAGAGCACCCACCAGCCAAGCACGGAGGAAAACCAGCCAAAAAACCCTGGGGATGCAGATTCCATGGCTTGCTAATACCTCATTTGAAGGTGTTATATTATCCTGAACTTTAATGAAAGCCATGTAAAATAAAGATAATAATACTACTAATAATAGTAATAATAGGTGTTCAAATTGGAAACGGGATGCCATTTCTCTGCTCATCGCTGCTGTGATCTCTAAGTGGAAGCCATGCTTTAAAAACAGTCACATGTGCCAGGCACAGTGGAAGCAAGACCTCTGGCAACTTGCCATAAAAACCCACACAGAAATTGGAAATCACAACAGAATGCATTTGCAGTCCAACTGGGAAGGCCAAGGCAAGTAGAAACAAAAAATGAGGAAGGAGGGGACAGGGCACATGCTAGATGCTCACGTCCCCAGAGGGTCCCCTACCCCAGTTTTGAGGCAGGCACCTCTGGAGCAGAGCAATGTGGCATCCCTGGAGTGCACAGGGCACCAACAGGGACCTCCTGAAGGCTTTCCAAGCCCACAAGGGAGAAGGATGGGGGCTTTTACAGGTGACATGAGACCTTCCACCCTGGCCTGCTTACAGCAGGCAACTGGAGGGTTTGCTGCCAGGCTGGACCCGAGTGCAAGGAGATGGCTGCCAGGGAAGGATTCACAACAACCATCCCCAAGTCATCCTTGCTGTCCCCACAGCTCCATGCCCACGCTCCCAGAGTCACCACATGGCACAGGCAAGGATGGGAGATACACCGCGGGCGGGCAGCCACGGGAGCTGGCGTCTCGTCCTCCCTACCAAGCTCCGTCCCAAGCAAGACAGTGGAATTAAGCGCAAGTTATAATTAAGACTGGATGTTTGAAGAGAAACATAATCTCCGTTCCGTGGGATTCGCCGGCACAACAGTAATTAACGTCTCATTAACATTCGCCTAATTAAGCAGTTTATGAAAGTGGATAGATTTGCATACTGCTCCACTTCAGCTTCAGTGCATCCAGTTACATCCAAGCACCAGAGTTAACCCTTCCAGGACATTTCCAACCAAATTCCCAACTCTGCAAAACTCCCAGCCTCTCCCCGTGAGGACACGAGCTGCTGTGGCTGCACATCACACTGCACAGTGCTACCCAAAACATCTCTCCATCACCTCTTTTCTAGCCAAACACCTCCTCTCTATTACCTCTTTTCCAAACAAACCCATCCCAAGCCTCTCCAACTTTCTCCATTGGTTATCTGTTCTTAAAACCCTCAGCTGGTTTCAATGCTTTCCCCCAGATTCTCAACACATTGATCTGGAAGCAAAAAAGATCTGTAGGAGTTTCTGAAGACAGGGAGAAATGTCTCCTAAAACATTTCGTGATATACTCATTCCCCAATGTTCTTTAATGTTTAAAAACAACGACTTCAAGATTAAAGAGATGCTCCAAATTCTGAACACCAGTTTAAAAGCAGGATACAAGAGGAGCAGCTCGAAAGGGTTTTGCCATGGGGACTATATTCCCTCTTTTTGAGAGTCCTCCTCTCGTTGGGAGGAAAGGCAAACCAGTAAAAGCAGTGACAGCACCCAGCTGATACCCTGTCCCTCCTGGGGACAGCAGGACACCATTCCCAGATGGATCCTGGAGCAGGCCATCAAATAAGATGCATCACATAGGCATCCCCTTAGCGCTAAGTCACTTGAGCTGCTGGACATAACATTTTCCGTTGCTAATACTGGCTTTCTCTTCTGGTGTTGGATTAGTAAAGCTGCTGCATCCATCACACACTTAAAAAGACCATGTGCAAACCTGCCTCCCCCCGGGGCATCTCCTGGGGGTCGAAAAATGAGCTCTCTAGTTAGTGGTTAATGCTTGGAGACGAGATGCAACTTTGCAGCAAATACAGTGGGAAAGAAAAATTCATGACACAGCCTTTCATTGAAAATCAATAAAGCCCAGACCTGCCTGTGATGTACACACTCAATTTATTCCCTGCTCGGCTCACTGCGTCTTCACCGCTGGCCTTCCTGGATCAGTCAGGTCCTTGCTGGAGGACACAGTGTCCCTGCCCACCACTGGGTCACGGCACTGGTGTCATCAGAGCCACCTTAGCGTGGGGTTGTCACGTCCCTGAGCCTGGAAGTCCCAGGCCCATGGCTGCAGCAAGCCATGTTCCTGCGGCTGCGATCCAGCCCCACAGCATCCCTTCCCACAGCGCATCCGGGAGCAAGAGCCCAGCTGTGTCCAGTAGCAAAGGCCATTCCAAAGCTTCCTTCAATCTCACAAGAAGTTTCTACAGCTACAGCAAAGTGCTGTGCCAGGGAAACACTCTGGATTTGCACTTGGAATGCCTCCGTCTTGAAAACACATCTTAATTTTCCCCTCTCCCCAGCAGCCAAGAAACCTTCCTAGAAGTGATGATGGACCGAGCCATCCTCCTGAGCCAAGACAGTACATTCTCCAGTCCCACCTAAACCCTATCCACAGGACCCCCATGTGGTGGGGTTTAGGTTTTTCTGGGAATTTCTTCCCATTGTTATCAGAGAGGCGCTGGAAGGAGGAGGGTGCGGCCTTTCTGGATGAATAGCCGGCAATTAAGATACAAAGGGAAGCGGCTGATGGCTCTGGCACACCGTTGAAATTACTCTGGAGGAGGAGGGGGGAACGGTGGGAGTTCTTGGCAGTTTCTTAGCTGGGAAGTCAGGCAGTCTTTGCCCAGCTTGGAGCGGAGACGGCGGTGCGGTTCTGGCTGTGGGACTCCTCCTACACAGCGGCCTGGTACTGCTGTGGAGTCCTCCCTGCCGCCTGCTTGCAAGCCTGCTGCTTACCGGGGGGGAGAGAGAGAGCGAGACAGAGCCCAGCTGTCTGTGGACTGTAACCTCTGAAGCCGCCAGCGGGACCTCCACCACTTACCTGAGTGTCTTCAGGAGAGACCAAAACTCCCACCCCCTCCCTCCCTCCGGAGAGAGAGAGGGCCCCCAGCGGCTGCTGCCTGAGACCTCGGCTGCTGCCACTGCCAGGAGACCGCACCGGACACGCGAGAACCCGGGGAAGCCCGAAACCCTTCCCCCTTTCACGCCGTGCGCCCTCCGGGGCCGCCACTGCCCCG